>JAUMJL010001567.1:0-55303 GCA_033558185.1 Dromococcyx pavoninus | reverse complement strand
GGAAAGCCGCGCGGTGATTGGCGGAGGGGCGGTGCAGCCGCTGCCTGTCAGCGGGGGCGGGAGGCGATGGATCGCGGTGCGGTGCGGGCCCTGGGTGCGCGACTGGGCCTCACCGAGCCCGATGTCCTCAGGTACAGCGGGGCGGCGGGCGGGGCCTCCTGGGCGCTCCCCGGGATGAAGGGCCCAGGTGGTGCCTAGGGATGAGGGCCCCGGGTGGTCTCCAGGACTTGAGGGGCGCTGTGGTCCTGGGGATGCGGTCCCTTTCAGCGCTCCCGAGTCGACTGGCACAAGAAATCGTTACTATGACAAAAAGTGGAATATTTTGATTTAAGCCATAGTACAGTTAAGTTTCACTTAAGTAACTCTGTTTTTTGGAACTTATCTCTGAAAGCGGGGTGGGTGGGGGTGTTCTAGCGTGTTTTTTTCAAAGAGTGTTTTTCCAGACCCTGCTGGGAGAGAAACGATACTACCCTGTGCCCAGTATGGAATGTGCTGGACAGATGTGTTTTTTTCCATAATCACCTCTGTTTGTAGCCTTTCCCCATCTCATACACAAGGTCAGACAGAGCTGGCGCCAAAGCTCCAATGAGCAGACATTTGGCTGGTGTGAAGTTCATAACAACCTTAACATGAGTCCTTGAAAAGTAAAAGAATGTGCATGAGATTTCTGGGAAAGTTTATACGTCTGCATGTAGGTGGGAAATAGCTTTTGTCCCAGCTCTTGTCTCGTTACGCATAGTTGATGGAATCGTTCCTTGATGCATCCAGCACTGAAATAAAGGTGCTGCTTTCTAAAACTTGAAAATAAGTCTTAAGAGAGTTTATTTGCTGTCATTTTTGGTGTCACGAGGGCTGCCTCCCCTTCTGGGGCTGCTGGCCCACTGTGAGGTTCTTTCTTTGCTTCTGGTCATGGTGAATAAAGACACAGACCTCAAGGTTGTACGCGGGCAGGGAAGGAGCTGTGAAGGGCAAAGCTACTGCTGCAAGTGGTCAGCGAAAGGGCAGGAGCACCCTGTTCGTGTCCTGATCAGTGCTCCATTCCCTAAGGATGTGCTGCAGCTGCTGCTGGAGCCAGGATGCTGTGCTGGGTGGGCCTCGGTTCAGCTCCTGCTGTTCTTGCTGCCTGTGACTGTGGTTTTGTTAACGAGGGCTTTGTCTGCTGGGTGTTTTGTAGAAAGGCAGAGGAGTACCTGCGGCTGTCCCAGGTGAAATGCATGGGATTACTGGCTCAGATGACAGTGACGAGCAGTGCCGTGATGTGCCTGGACCTAGCGGCGAGTTTCATGAAACAACCGGTTGACAAAGTAAGAGACTGTGTATGACTTGGCTGGCTGGGGCGCTGCCATCACCATGGACTCAGAGTCCTCCTAAACACAGTCAGAGCTTTCACTGCTCAGAGTGAAACGGGGCAAGTGGCAATCAGTGTCATGGTACCCTCACAAGCTGAGCTTGCATTGTTATAATTTCAGCTCTTAGCAACATACTACCAGCAAGAATGTTAAATTTAAGAGCTGTCACTTGTGCTGTTGAAGGAAAGCAGTGGCTCCAGGGGATCCCTCTCTGCAGTGGTACTTGTAAACCTCCATCTGCAGACCTGCCGGTAAATGGCTCAGGCTCTGGCGTCTGGTACAAGATGCTTGTGGTTGCCCATTCACAGGCAGAGAATTTAACTGGACCTGACCTCATAAGGGGCAGTACAAAAGTATTGCTTAACTTTTCAAGTTGTCCGGATATTGCTTACCTTTTTTAAACCACCTTGTGATAAAAGGCCCATGTCATGTTTTACTTCCAGTGAAATGGACTAAAAATAACTGCATTAAAAGCTGAGGCACTCCTAGCTGGTTAATCTTTCTGTGTGCAGCCAAAACTTGGACCATTAATTGCATAAATTTGTTAAATATAGCAATTGTGTAGTTTTTACCTAATCTGTTTTGGCTATCTGAGTAAGATTTTGGGGAAGGAATCTTGCTAATTCTTGGGGTTTGCTTTTGTCTTGAAAGAGCTCTTTCATTAAACTCTCCGGTTTGAACAAGACGATGTACCAGAACTCCATGAAGTCTTTGGAGTGTTTGCTAGAGGTGAAGCCCAGAGTGGGAATGCGAGACTTGGCTGTGCAGTTCTGCTGCACAGAGGCAGTGAGCACTGCTTCAAAAATTCTCCGGAGGTGAGGAAGCTCTCGTGAGCACAAGGGTAACCACCAGTGACATTTTTTGTTCATTAAACCAGAGCTTACTGGTTTGAAGGGCCAGGTCCCTCCTGCGGACTGAAGTGGCGAGGTGGTTTCTTAGTACTGGCACCCACCAGTCTCTTCTTATTGTTCTTTAGGTATGAATCCAGCCTCTCTGAAGCACAGCAAATGGACCTCGATTTCTCAAAACCACTTTTTTTAACGGCTGCACTATTCACTGCATGCAGGTGAGTACAGCTTGAGGGGTCTCCTCCTGCCTAGCAGGACACCAAACAGACACCATGCTCACCATGGAAGCAGCTGGTTCGTTCAGCATGTCTGAGTAGTCTGAAGGGCCTTGCTTCACGTGTCCTGCTGCCCTGCTTCTGAAATGGAGAGAGCTGTAGCAAACCAGGTCTTTCCCTACAGCAGAGTCCCCAGCCTATACTGCATTTGCCTTCAGGAGAAAGCAGATATGTTATAGCAAACATACAGAAAAAGATATTGGCTGACTTATCCTAAATCAAATGAAATCTGTCTTTCCTGCTGTGTAAGTGGATGCCATGGGTAATTGCATTAGGACATAACCACAGCAGAGGCTGGGGAACTTCTGTTAATGTTTTGGACCTCATCCATCCACCCAGCCTAACCCAGCATAACATAATTCCTTAGTAACATTTTTAGATGAAGTGGGATTTTTTTTCCCCCTTCTCAGGGTAGATTTGAGCTGGGCACAAAGCAAAAAGTGGCTTTTGGTGAGATACTTCTCAAGGTGCAAGACTGGTTCCTAGTTTACATGTGAGCACCAAGAAACAGCCAATCTGAAGAAGGAAAATCTTTGGGAGATGGATCCAATAGCTGTAGGCCTTGCATCAGCCTGGAAGATAGGAGTCAGCACGTGACTCAGCCAGCCCTTTGTAAGGACATGCTTGCACACAGATATCTTCCCTCTCAGTGTGATACCTTGTCACAATCTTATGAAGCAGTTTGAGTGCTGTGTGGATGTACAGCTCCTGACAAGAGCTGTCGTGACAGAGGGGTCCCATTCAGCTTTTTGCAGTAGTGGATTTTTGTCCCAGTTTCCTGAAAATCTGAAAAGTAACTTTTCCTAGTAGAATTTCCTCATGTAATTTGAACTAACCCTGCATCTCAATTTCTGAGCTGTATTGTCTGAGTAGTTGCATGGGTCTATTTTTAAGCAAGTTTGTTTGTGAGCTGAGGATTAGATAGGACAAAAACTCACAGGCAGTGTTGCTGCAGTAAACATCACCTCACCTGAGTGACAGTTTCTGGAGTGTTGCATTGAACAGAGTTAACTTCACTTTCTCTCTTAGGTGTTTGAAACTAAAAGTGGACAAAACTAAAATGTTGGCTACGTCTGGGGTGAAAAAAACAATATTTGACCGGCTGTGCAATCAGCTGGAGAAGATGAGCCAGCAAATCATCAGTAAGTTTTTTGCCTTTATTCATGTAAGAGCGTGCCTGTCGCCTGGCCTCACAGTGCTCCATCCTTTTCCAGTAGTGTTTTCATTCTGATCACATTGAGCCATTCCCTTTCAGCCCCGCCTGCCCATCCTTTCGACACGTTTCCTGCAGCCTAGTTCCCAGTCACAGTACTTTTTTCTGGGGATGTCGCAACAGCTTAGCGTGTGGCTAGGCCAAAATTAAATATTTTCCTCTCTTCTCCAATGCTCTCTGTTCTGTGCGTTCTCTGCTGCTGCTTCTCCCCTACAGCCTGTCTTATCTTGGCTTCCTCCTTGCTTGCTTTCTGCATCCTATTAACAGGGCAACATATTAGCACAAATGAACATTAACATCTTGCAACCACTGGTGCTTTGACTGACTCACTTCTGTTTTCCTTTCCCTCACTGCAGGATTAACAAGCCCAAGCCTTGCTCTTCTGGCCATAATTCAGCCGTTGCCTGACACTTACAGTGGGCAGACACAAGTATCTTTCTCGCCCGTTGTTGAACCTGCAGCTGTCTCCACTCCTTTTGATGGAGGAGGAAGATTGAAATACAACACATATCTTCCACGCCTTAGATCTCTGCTCCTTCTTACTTATCTTTTTCCTTTCCCAGGCTTCTATTCTTACTCTCCCACTGACAGTAGCCCTGGTTCACGCTTCATATCATGAAGTTTTCTGGAATGTGCTGCCTGAATCCAAACCTCTCTCCCTAGGCAGGGACCTTCCCATAGTGCAGTGCCCTATAAAAACCCATAATCTTACCCCACCACTACAGCAGCTAAAGGCAGCTGGGAGGGAATTTCTCTACCAGTTCAGGGCAGAGCGTGCGTCTGTATACGTGGAGAGCCCCGCATGTTGTGGACCTCTGGAATACAAAGTGTGGAAATGGGGTAGAAGGGAAAGTTAATCCTGTCCGAGTAGTCCAGAAAGGCAGTGGTGTGTTTCTGGGGGGTGGGTCGTTGCGGTTACAAATGCTGCAGCAGCACTAGTGAGGGCAGTCGGCACCGCTGCATGTACAGCCTGGGCAACAGTCCAGACTAGGGAACTGCTCTGACTGGGAGACACTGCTTCTGGAAGATGGCACTGCTGTCAGAGAACTCCATGCAGAACAGCACTCTCAGGGACCCAATCACCATTCAGAAGCGAAGCATTGTACTTATTTTTCAGAAGAAGATGTTCCGGTGGCTGCAGAGACAGCTGAAAGCCTGAAGACCAGCCTGGAGCACTGTCAGAAGGACGATGGTAAGTTGTGTTTAAGAACGAACTAAAATCATCTCTCCAGAGCAATCCTGAGCTTTATTGCTGCTTAGTGGTATTTTGTCATAGAATCATAGAATGTGTCAGGTTGGAGGGGACCCATAAGAATCACCAAGTCCAACTGCCTGCTCTTTGCAGGACCACCTAAGTAAACCGTGTGACTAAGAGCATTGTCCAGACCCTCCTTGACCTCTGACAGGCTTAGTGCCACAACCACTTCTGTAGAGAGCCTGTTCCAGTGACCGACCACCCTCACAGCGAAGAACCTTTTCCCAGTGTCCAAACTGAACTTCCCCTGATGCAGCTCCATTCCAGTTCCAGGGCTCCTATATTTTAGTTGTGTAATGTGCTGTGACGCTCAATCCACAGCAGCTCACTCCATTCTGCAAACACTGGCTCATGAAAGGACAGAGACCTTAGCAGGACAGGGATGTTTACACCAAGGAGAATTAAGGACAAGTCTTGCACTCGGACACAAAGGTGAAGAGGTGCCTGTGAGGTGGGAGCAGCAAAGCACAGGGTGGGGCAGGATTGCGAGGCAGCCCCTGCTTCTGTCTGCACCCTTGCCCACTGCCATTGTTATTGCCAGGAACATGGCACCCACAGTGGCCTGTCATGGACTTTCTCCTCTCATAGGATCTGAAGATGAGGAGGAGATGCAGTGTAAACGACCAAAGACTGAACCAAACCAAGACTATGAAGAATGGAAAAAGAAAATCCTGGAAAAAGCTGCTAAGGCACAAGCAACAAGAGCCAGCACTGTGGTGCCACCTGGGAGCGGCACTGCTGCTGGCTCATAGCTGTGACTCCCTCTGCTCTAACAAGAGTTAAAGTAGTGTGAGTGACAGCTGCCTGGCAGCCAGATTATTTTTATTTATGAGCCAGTTTTTAAGTATTTTAAGAATGTTATTTTTAGTAAACAATACCAGAATTGAGATGATTTTAGAAGACGCCTGTCTGACTTCTCACCAGGCCGGTACCTGAACAGCTGTGGCATTAGGTGGTAGAACAGATTCATTTCCCTTGCTGCAGGAAGCAGGCAACATCCTAATGCTTGTGAAGTGTAAATAAGTTACAAGTGATGTGCCCTCATCCCTGGGTGGAAGCAGTCAGGGAAAAAAGGGAGGGAACTGATGGTGCCTTGTTAAACTGCAAAACCAACAAAGGAGTTAAAAGACTGATGACTCTTTTTTTTCTTTACTGTTGAAGAAAGATTGTTTAGTCACTGTGTTTGACTTCTTTGTATGGAACTGAAGTCTTGTGCTTGTAAGGGGTCCCAAACATTCCAAGAAACAATAAAGATGGTGGAAGGAGAAGCTTTGTTAGACATCACGTTCTTGTCGATTATCATATATAAACCCCTTAGAGCGCAGAGTAAAAGACATATGGCCCAGAAAACCTCAGGTGTCCAGACGAAGCCGGATAAACCATCTCACATACGAGCATCTACATTTGAAATACATAGCAGGAAGTCCTCAGGATGGGAGAGAACCCAACCTCAGACATTAGCAGCTGGTTGTTAAGATATACTCAGAGATGCTTTCAGGTTGGTTGGGGAAGGTCATACCAAAATTGAGGAATAGGCTCGTTTGTCTTTAATGAAATTAGTATTAATTCAGAAATATACAGAGCAATTAATATAATGTAGCATGCAAAACCACTGTGAAAAGAAAACAGGAAAAGAAGAGGGCCTTCACAGAAGGTGATACATGGTCAAGATTATTTCACTTGAGTTTAAGAATTCTTCTGTCTCAATTCTGGAAATGCTGCCAAAGTCCAGAATTCAGGACTGTGCAAAGTGAGAAGCCCTAGAGTGGAACAGACACCTACAGGAGGTTAAGCCAGTCCTACAAACCTCTTCACGAGCAACCAATGCTTTTGCCAATTCAAGGGAGCTCAAAGTGGTTTGATGCCTTTGCTGGAAAGCTGGTTTTAGTAGTATTAGTTCACCTCTTCCTAAGAGACTGTCCAGCTCACGCTGAGTTTTGCAGACACTAGAATAGGAATGAAGGAAACCACAGGTTTAACAAACAATGTTAGAGGTTTAGCTGAGAGATTGTAAGTGGCTCCAACTCTTTACACATCAGGAAAGTTTTAAATGCCAAATAAGTTAGTAGTGTGAAGAAAACATTTGATGTTCAAGAGCACAGTGGAGGATAGGGGCTTCAGCATCCAAACGGGGCTACATGCAGAGTCTGGCAGTGCCCCATTTCCCCCCCACTGAATAGCAATAAAACCCATTTTGCATATCGCACCTTATCAGCTTCTCGGACTTCATTAAAACTGTCAGAGAGGAGAAAAAGTCCTCGAACTAAAACTTACAAAATTAAGAGCTGCAGTCACAGCCAATGAAAGGCACTTAACAACAAGTTTTAAATAGATACAAAACCATGTCTGGGGATCTCTTCTTTTCTGGACAACATGAGATCTTTTTGCGTAGCCCCGACAGTCGTGAGGTGATTTTTATTTGTGGCAGTCTTGCCTCTCTCATTCCAAAAGCTCAGTCAGTTCAGCTCACTGTAAGGAAGAGCAGCAATGGGCCAACTGACTTAAGTTTGTCAAACCAGGATTTCTCATACTTCCTAACTATGCAGAGAGAGTAGAATAAAAAAAAAAAGTATTTGTAAAATTATAGAAGGAAAAGGTATCTGATATCTTTTGTTAAAAGTAACAAACTTCCAAGGGAAAAAATGTGCCACAGTTGTGTCACTGCTCTAAAATTGATGACTTCAGTCACAAAGAAAGTCTCTAGAGATCCCCTGCTTGTGAAAAACCAGAGAACCTGCAGTGTTTTGTGGGACAAACATCAACAACACCCTACAGAGCCAAAGCCCCAGTAAAGGCCCTGTGTGTCCATCACTCTGTACAACAACTAGAAACCTGTAAAACCAAACGAGAGCTTCTGCTGTCAGAAATCACTTAAGTGCCTCTGTCTCGAGGCACCTTTGGAACCTTGGCGCTAACACACGATATCCGAGGAGGACAGACCCAAACCCGTATGATGTGAAACAAGGGGGCAGAAGTTATCGAAGATGCTGAGTCCTTCTTCCATGGCTCCATGTCCATCTCCTGGAGCGGTGGATGCTTCCTACATGCTTATACAAGCTTGACAGCCATACTCTGAAATCTCTTCAGCCTGTTGGCAGCAGCCACCACATAGAAATGTTTCTGTGAACAAAGCAGAACAGTGTGAGCGTGAGTGCGACTGAGGTGAAGCACCATTCCTGTGGCTGGCACAGGTCCTTCTTCAGTGAGGACAAATAAAACCCTGTTTACCCCTAGAGACCCCCACACCCCCTGTATGAGTGCAGAGCAGAACAGCTCTGTGCTGGGGAGCAGGACAGGCTGCCAGTGCCAGGCACCTGGGCCATGCTGTTCAAGTTGTACAGCAACGCGTCTTTAGATCTTTTTTTTTTAAAAAAGCAATGGTCTGTGACCAAACAGCTGGAAAAAGTCTAAGCCTCTGGCTTAACACCCTGGCAAGGAATTGCACGTCTCCAGCGACAAAAGGCAAGAACATGGCCCTCACGGAGATGTCCTCACAATTCCACAGGCTTATCTGTAACAAGGTCACCTTTCAGGATCGGTTATCGATAATGCAATAGAGACTCCCAACAGAAATTCTTACCTAGCACTTCTTCATATAAAATTCAGTACTGAAGGCACATAGGGCAATCAGAAAGGTCCTGAGGAGTCCTCTGGATGCCTTTAAGCCTAAGTTTTTCTGCCTCTCACACTTCTACTCTCCACGGTGGGAGTCACAAAACTGCCTTATGTCATATCCCTATTCCATAGGACAACAGAACAATGCAACTGTTGTCCATGGGAAAACTCTCTCTGATATGAAGAGAAAGAACATTTCATATAAGCTAAGTTGCATCTGAGCTTGTAAAGAAAAAAAAAATTGAAAACTTCTAAACACCAATCTTGAAAGCAAACCTGATAAAAACAGAAACAATATCTTTCTGCAGGAGAAAAAAGCCCCTTAATTTAGAATTGAAAATAGATTCCCCAAACGTGTATTGACAAGAAAGAAGACTGTGGGCAAAGGAGAGCCAGGGTACAAAATGGGAGGGAATGGTTCTGCTGTGTTGAGCCCATTTTCCCCCGGAAGCAGATTTGCCAGACTTTGTCTCTTTACCTTCCATTTTCTATGAGCCAAGTAACTCTGCAGCAACAGCTGGGACTTCAGGCGAAGCTTGGACTTCTTGGCTTTGGTAGGGAGATTGTTCAACCACTCGTGCTTCAGACACTGCGTTGCACTCATCCGGCAGCTGCAGGAGAGAAAAATGGGCCACCTAAGTCCAGCCACCCCCACTGCCAGTTTCTCAGTGTTCTGAGATCCTCAGTATCACTGATAAAGAAACTGTCTTCAATGAACCAAGGCAAGTGGAGACACCTTCCCAGATGGTGCTCATCCCAGGGTACAGGATCCTAACGGCATGCCATGTTCTCCAGTGGGAGGGTGCATGGTGAGTCTGCAGTGGGCTGAGGGAGCTGAGGCCTCTTTAGGGTTTGGGTGTGGATGTGGGTTGGTTTTCTTTCTTTGATGCAGCAGCTGTACAGGTCCATCATTTCTGCAATTTGTGTCAGGTCTTGTGCGAATGCAAAGTAATAACAGGAAGAGCTTTTGCTCAGAGAGGAAAACTAAAGAGATTCCTACACTGCAAAGCCCTCCAGGCTTCCTCTGTTGTGCCTGCATCGATGCTACTGTGAAAAGCAACTTTCTTCAGTGAAGACAATTTCATTTTAAACAGGGGCTTTTGAGTCACCGAGGAACTGCCCAGCAAGCAGACACAGCACACAAATGTCACGTACTAAGTTCTCACTGTTGGCTGCAATCCAAATACTTGGCTGTGAGGAACTCCATGTTATCAGGTGCTACTGCCCTTACCATCAGACAGAGAGGTACCTTTTCTCCTTCACGAGTAATCTGGAAATGAAGTCTTTAGCTTCTTCTGACAGCTGCTCAAATGCTTCTGCATCAAAGTCCCAGCTGCAGTTGACGACATAATTCATGGTCTCTGCATCAGTTTCTCCCAGGAATGGGGAGAGGCCACTAAGCCTTGGAAAAAGAAGGGGAGGGAGATAGATGAGCAGTTATTATACGCAAGAGGTTTTTTCTTCTTTGTAATTGTTGTGAGTTTCTGGTGAGGACGGACTCAGCCATGGGGGTTCCAGTTGCCAGTCCCTGCCAAGATAAGCCAGCAGTTGGGAGCAATGAAGTGTGACTCTAGCAGATTGACTCCGCTGCATCAGGGACTTCTGCTCACAGATCCCCAAGGAAGTTAGTTCAGTGGGGATCTGGGTACATACCCAAGTGCCCTCCCAGCTAGGAAAACTCAAGAGCTTTCCTGAATCACAGCCCGTAGGCTTGAGTTAAGCAGAACTCTGAACAGCAGCATACTTTCTCCAGTTAGTTTCTAATCCTGGACTCAACTGCTTCAGTCATTTATTACTTCACTAAGTTGGGTTTTGGCTGACACACCAACTTAAACCAGAGATGTATCCCCCTCACAGAAAGCATCTGTGAAAGATTCTGGGATGCAAAGTCAGCTCATCAGAAGGCAGTGACTTTGGGCAGCCGAGCTGTCCCTTGCTGCCATCCAGAGACTGGAGGAAACTTTCAGCCCCATTTGTGACTGACATTCGTCAGATCCCTGGCCTAACACCACCCTCTGCATTCCAAAGCCCAGCCACTGACATTAACACATTGCAAATCTGAAAATTAATTCAAGTCCTTGAGAATGCCATCAAAATGAAAATTCTGACATGCTCTGGGCAGCTTCTCCAGGTGAAAAAAGGCCTGATACATTTTATCTTGTTAAATAAGGTGGTAAGGGAGAAGAACATTTCCATGTTTATCAAAAGGATTATTTGTTGTTTAGAGACTTTGTCCCCACAGCAAGGTGCCCCTGCATTACAGGCTGGGTTTCTAACAGAACAAATTGGGAGGAATCACAGCCCTGTTCCTGCCCTGCAGAGCCCTCGCTGCTGTCACCCCCAGCCAGGGCTACTCACAACATGTACGTGATGACGCCCACGCTCCACATGTCTGTTGGGAAGGACACAAAGTCATAGTTCACCACTTCAGGAGCCAGGAACTCTGGAGTTCCAAAATTCACCTTCAGCTTCTCACGAGGTTTGTACCTTCACCAGAAAGAGAGACGTCAGTGCGGAGGGCAGGCAGTGGAGCACATCTCATCTCCCTTTGTAAAGCCCAAGGCTTTTTGCCACACGAGCATGGCGGAGCGAGCACTGCAGACTCACCCAGGCAGTCAGGACAGCACCAAGGTCTTTAAAAAAATAAACTGGTGAATTTTGCTGTGACTTTGGGCAAATGCACCATCAGCTTCCCCTTTGCCAGAGCAAAGCCAGAAGGAAGACCAAGGGCAATAAAACCTGCAAAGGCCTCCCTCAACAGAGCTGTGCTCTGCCAGGCTCCACGAGATGCTTTTCAGCAAATGTCCAACATAAAACAAAGCAGCTTCCATTGAAACAGGTTTGGGGAGCATTTGCTTAGCACCCCACTATAGCTTAGTGCAAGGGTCTGTATCACCAAGAGGAACTCAAGGGAACTGTTGAGATGGGGACTCTGGAGAGGACTGTTTGGACTTGGAAGCAACATAAGCAGAGATCCATACAGGAGAAAATGGTTCCAGTTTATGGCCTAAAAGGGAAATGTTAGGCAACTGAACCAGCAGTAGTGGTAACTGGTGGCAGCTGGATTTAGGCCTGTGTGCAGACAAACCATTACAGCATTGCTTTTACATCGCTGTTTCCTGGAATATCTTGTTTTCAAAATTGCTTTGGTACAAGTTTGCATTTTTACTCTCCTGATTTAAGAAAACAAACCTCAGTGTGTCCATTTCTGGTTTTCTAAAATACTTAAAAGAAAAAATCCCTCGGACAGAACTTCCATGTACACAAGCTGGAGCGTGCATGCACGAATGTGCCAGGGTTTGGCTGAACAAAGCCTCAAAGGGTTTATAAAAGGAGTGGCAGAATGTTGTTGTTACCATAACAGGAGCCATTCCTTTCTGTTCTGCGGGCACTGATCCCCGCTTCCACAGCCTGCCTTTAACAAACTCGTGCAAGCAAAGGGAAAGGATGGAGACAAGCCCGTATTTCCCTGAGGGTTCCCTCTTTCTCATGGGATGGTTCAAAGATGGTTTGTTCCCCACCCCGATGAACTTTTCTATGTCAAGAGTTTAGCAGGTAATTTCCACAACTTGAACCTGCATAATAAAACGCAGCAGTTGAGAAGTTGAGGGCCTTCGCAGAGTCCCTAGAGTAAAAGCCCTACACGGGGGAATAATTCTGAGATAATTAGCACAGCAGTGCAGCTTTATCTAAACAGAAATGCTATTTGGGAAAGTAATTAGATAATTAATGCACACAGCAGAAACCTCATGCTTGCATGAGCTGCTTCACTCATTCTCACAGCAGAATTACTTTAAGAGCAAAATGCAATAAAAACCACAAGAACTATCAAAGACACGTCAGAGGTTGTAGGATTTGTTTTGGCTTTTAAAATAAATTCATAGCTGAACTCTCTTACCTCCTTGCTAAGCCAAAGTCAATAATTTTAATCTGGTTTCCGGTGCGATTTACACATAGAATGTTTTCAGGCTACAAAAAGAGAAGAGAGTATTTGGAATTAAATGTGTGGCTGTTTGAGAGACAGATCCAGCAAGAGAGCATAAAATCTCAGAGTTTAATCACAATTTTTAATACAGTACTTTTCCTTCTACTCCTATTACGGCAGAGAAGATTTGACTGTCAGAATGAGTTAGTGAAAGTTCGGGCTTTGACTTCCCATACAAAACTTTGACTTCTGTTCCTGCATAAAAATATTCCTGTATTTCACACAGAAGACAAAGATTTGGAAACGGGAAGGCCCTCCTCTAAAACAGCACAGTCTGCTGGTTGAGTAAATCCTGGCCAGGGATTTACTCCTTATATACAAAAGTAACTCTGCAGGAAGTCACAAGAAACTTGTTGAATGCATCCTTCGGTTTGTCCACGAAGCCAAAAGTGTGGTGTTTTCAATAGGAATATTTTTCAGGGCGGGGCAGGGCAGGGAGATGGTGGTGCCTAGCATTACTGTAACTGCACAGCTGTCAGGCCAGCCAGGTCTAACACCCTCTGTGCAAGGCATTGCATGAACAAGCAGGGAAAATGGGTTGGTTTTCCGGTTGGCAAATGTCCGTTCTGAGGGGCCGTTAGGAAAACTTTGTCATTTTGCTGCAGTTCAGTTCCAGGCAGAAAAAGGTACTAACAATGGGAAGCAGTGTGAGCAGGTACCTGCAGGCAGGTACAAGGGGGCAGGGGCTGTGGAGAGAGCCTGCAGGGGGCTGGGTGTGGGTGTTACTAACAGCAACAGGGCACAGGGCACTGTCAAATTCCACCCAAGAGGAAAAGCTTCCAGTTGGAGAGAGGTGGCAGCACAGACCCCGTTCTTGTCACTACTCTGAGCTACCAGATAGACATCGAAAAAATGTAACGAGCCTCTGGAGCTCCACTTGAGGCCATCGAATGAAGTCTATTCCTTTATGACATGAGATGAGAAGTGACTCTCGTAACAGGAGGCTCTGCGGTGCCCAAACCGCAACGTCACTGCCGTGTGCAGAGCGTCATCCACCGACCTTCAGATCCAGGTGGAGGATGTAATGCTGGTGCAAGTAGTGGACTCCTTCACAGATCTGTTTGGTGAACAGGATGGCATCCAGCTCCGTCAGGTTGTAGCTTTCATCCGTGATCCGGTCAAATAATTCACCTCCATCAAGACTAAAATGTTAACACAGAAAAGTGTGTTAAAAATCCTGAACTTCCTCACGAGCTCCATTTACTTCCAAGTCAGGAACCTGGGCTCTCAGATTTAGCAAGTGCTCTGACAACACATCCATAAAGTGGATCAGCAGTCTCAGCAACTTCAAGAGACTTAATTGTGAGTGTGAAATTAAGTATCGATCCAAATTCAAAAATGGAAAAGTTGTCACTAACACATGGGGGGACATAGGTCAAACCCAGACCCACATGGCCTAGTGACCTGACAGCGAGCACCACAGTCTCTATTATTCACTTATTTTACTAGTCTAGAGAAAATAAGTCTTCAACCTGAAAAATTTACTGAATGAAACTTTTCAAACCGTAAGTTATTTTACATGAGCTGACAACTTAATTCTGCACAAAAATTAATAGAAAATTACCTCAGCCTTAGCTCTGATGAGGTTCTGCAAGGTGAAAACTTCAGGCATTTATTTCAATAGACATTTTAAATGTCTTATGTTTATATTTGCTATTTTGTTTCATATTCCTTCTTCCTTCATGCCATTAACAATTAGTTCTGAAGCAGAAACTCAGCTTTCAGGTTATAAAACTCAAGGGTTTTGTAAAGCAATACGCAGAAAAGGCAGCAGGTTCACATCATGAAATCTCCCTTGGGTGAATTCCATACTTGATATAAATCAGAATTCATTTTTAGCTTCAAATAGGGAGGCATTTTTATTAATCCTAAAATTATTCAAAGGAGGCCAACTAAGCAGGTAATTCATCACCTTCTCCATGCCTTTTCTAATTCTGCTTGACACACCTCGCTTCTCCTCCTGTCTGGGTCTCTCACCTTCACTGTCCCCAAGATGAGATTTGTGTGCACCCACAAACCTTTACATAATTTGGTGGCCAGGGACAATGCTGGGCCCTGTAAGTTAAATTTAAATGAAAAATGAACTAATTAACAGTCTCGTGACTTCCCTCAGGCTCTTGAACACAGCTGCCTTTCTCACCATTTGCCTAAGCTGTAATCTTGCCAAATACATCATTTGTAACCTGAAGAAATTACCTTTAAAACATATTTTTCCTTCTGAAAGTGAAATTAACTCTCTCCTGGGCTGGGAAACCACCCAAGTCATCTTCATACCTCAGAATTGTCATTCCCTGTTTCCTTTAGTGACCCAAGAAAACTCAAACATCTGACAGTTCCCGAGATCATTTAAACTTACTATTCCATGATCAGAGTGACATTATTTTTTACTTCAAAGGCATCATAAAGCTGGATCAGATTCACGTGATTTAATTGGTTCATGATGTTAATTTCATTTTTCACTTCATCCTGGAAAAATAACAAATTAACAAAAATAAGCAAGATCTGCTCCTTACATTCCGATCTATTCACACAGAGTTATTTGTAAAGCCCAGCAAGAGGCTGAGGCACAGCACAGGCCCCACGTGGAGAGAAGGTTTAATCACAGACGTGGGGGACACCAAACAGCCAGACGGACTCCAGGCGTTATGGTGTTTGACGCTTTCTAGTGACACGCTGCTCCGAGGGCCAGTGCGGGGACGCGGTGTTTGGAGCCTGCGCATGGGCCGGGCTTGGAGCGTGTGCTGGGCTTCGCGGCAATAGTTACCCGCTCTTTGGCTCCCTTCACTTTGATGATTTTAGCTGCCAGGCTGAGGCCAGTCGATATTTCCGTGCACTTGTGGACTTGCCCAAAGCGTCCCCTGTTGGTACCAAACACAAGATGGAAAACCAGCTTAACACAGCACGCCCAGAAGCCTCTCCCGCAGCCATTCCCAGCGCTGAAAATAGCGCCGCACAGAGCGAGCACCATCAGGTGCCCAGCAGCACGGAGCTCCACTTTCTCCCAGCTTACAGAGGATTAGTTTTATCTTTCCAGCCAGTTGTTTGATGCTTGCACTAAAACATTGTGCCCCTTTGTGTTGCTGCATTTTGCTGCAGAACAGTGACCTGATGGTGTTCTCTCCACTCTGTAACTGTACCCGCTCACTGTCCTTCAGCGCCATGTCCGTGGGTTTATTAACAGGGGTATTTCTGTCCTGATCTCATAACTTTTTAAATGGCTCCAAGGCCAGTAACTGTAGCCACTGCACAGACCGCATTGCTGGCGTGTTGTGAATTCTCCCCCATGTCACCCAGATACGTTAATGCCCCCAGGATGATCCCTAAACACCACCTTCTCGCTATTGCATCACCAGGCTTATCCTTCCTAAGCCATATTTGTACTTGTATCAGCCTATATCAAACCTTGTCAGATAAGTAAGGGTACAAGAGTACAAAGGCTGAAGCAGCTGCCGACTTCCTATGAGTGAAAGCTAAAGATAAGGTCAAAATAATTATAACTTCTCCCTTAGTTTCTTCAACGTGATGTTCAGCATGGAAAAAAGATTTTGGAAGCTGCCTGACCTAACAGGCTTTGCTTCTTCAACTGCTGTGAACCTGCCTGCCTGAAGGTTACAGCTTCTTCTCATGGCACCAGCTGTGGCCAGGCTTATTAAAACAAATGCAGAAAACCATCGTCCAAGATCACTGTCACGTGTCTGAAAATGGAACCAGAGCAGAAACCCGTCTACAGGACACCTTCACCCCCCAAAACCACCAGAAGGTTGACACAAGGAACCCCACAACTATGACAGCCCAAAAGGTCTCGGGGATGAACCTGCTCACTCTGGCTGCGGTAAGCTTGCCGATGCTTCACCCATGCACACCTGGAACTACCTAAGAGGAGAGCTCCAGCTCCCCAGCTAATGGCATCTCTTAGCCCCCACCAGCAGAACAGCACAAGGGACAGAACACTTACCCCCCCAGCACTTCGTGACGACACACCGAGTAGCAGGTTGTCACCTCTGTTTGCTTAACACTCACGATGCGATGTTCGAAAGGAGCAGGAGGAGAAGGGCTGTCATCTGGCACGGAGACAAAGTGGTCAATGAGATGTTTCTGCAGACATCACTGCCCTCAGGTTTTGCTCCCTCACACCAGTGTTTCCACTCCACAGGACGTGCACATCACCCTGTTTTGTTTGCTGGGTGCAATGAGAAGTCTCCACTGCCTTTCATACTCCCAGGATCCACTGCTCTACAAAGCCCTCTCTTGAGCTCCCCACTTTCAGCACGGCTGTTCCCAAGGGAATAACCCAGCTCTCTGCCAGGCATTGCTGATGCAGCAGCTCTGGGGCTCTAAGGGAGAAGCACAGGGCCCACACAAATCCCAGACAAGCCACTCTGACTGCTGCTGTCGAGCTGCTTGTGCAGACACCAAAACCAGAGCTTCAGTGCGAAGCACACGACCCTCCCTCCCATCCTTTCTCTTTGTTTTGTGTCCCTCTACCGCATCATTATTTCTTCTGCTGGAATTCAGTTGAGCATTGAAGCATCTGGATAACATCAAGCACGCAATGCTTTCCCTATTTTTAGAGCAGAGTGCAAGTAAAACAGCCTTTGCATTGGCAGCCAGGGATGAGGAGCGGGGTGCTGAAAATACCCCAAACCTCTGTTGCCCAAGTGAGGGACCGGTACTACTAATGACCTTTTACAGACCAGGAGCAAAGGCCCAGAGCTGAGAAAAAGGATCCCACCTCCTGAATCTCAACCCCATTTAACACAATGGACACTGACAGGACATCAGCATCCCAGTTTATGCATTAACAGAAGAGATCACCTGAAAAAAGTATCTGGAAGTTTGCATTACACTCAATCTTGTTTTAAACTTTCTCTGGCAGATGGAAAGCCCAGTGCCTGTGCCCAGCACTGACCATGGCGACGGTTCTGCGCAAAATCAGGAAGTTTCTCCTAGCAGCAAGGTTTTTGCAGTCAATGTCCAAGTTAGAGCTACAACCGTTAACATGACAACTATTCACTTTGACCTGTTTCTGGGAAACTAAATCAGTCAACCATAATACACTGGCATCCAGGTTTGTCTTGGGCAAATTCCTATGGCTCCTCCCCATTTAGAGCAGTTTTACAAAAAACTCCAGGTACCTCATGCTGCAGTTTCTTGTGTTCTCAGCTATGAGAGACAGATCTGGGCCAGGACACACACACACACACACACACACACACACAGAGAGATCTGTGCTGTCTGCAGAGAGCAGTCTGTGAAACAACACAACCAGCTGTGCACACAGTAGCCAACAACTTCTAACTTTAAAAGGAAAATAACTATTAAAAGTTTTTGTACAGAGTTAATTCATTTGTTATTTACAGTCAAAGGTACCCATGGCATTTAGGCACATGCTCTCCACCTGTGAGAGGCAGGTGGGCTACTGTGCACTGCTCCGAGTATTACTGCATACCTAGTATATATTTTGTATATATAGTGTATATTGCTTACAAGACACATGGGCAGCACAAAAATCTCGCTGTGAGAGTGTCCAAGAGTAAATGTGAGCAACTCACCAATGACAGCTTCATCCTGCACAGGAAGCTCTTTGCTGGCTCCCGATGGCTCAGCCTCCCCTGGTGCCACCCCAGCACAGTGTCGGGCACCACTTTCACCTCCCCCTGCAGGTGTGGGCTCACATTCTCTCCAATCAGAGTTCGCATCCACCAGGGATTCTTCTGCTTTTGCTGTTTCTTGATGGACTTTCACTTCTACCCCTACATCTTTCGTGGGCTCCTTTGCAGAGGTGTTCAGTGAGGTTATGGGTTTGCATTTTAATTCTGATTTCTCTTCAGCTTTCTTTCCTGGTTCAGGCTTGCTCAGCAATGGCTGCTGCATCCCTGCTTGAGGTGCAAGTTCATTTTGCTTATTATCCCCTTTCACCTCTTGATTTCGCTCAGAGACGACATTTTTAGGACTTGGTTTAAGTTTTAATTTGTCAGGCAGCTGTTCGGCTCCTTCCACTTCTGCTGGTTTTGAAGATGGGGGTTTTACTTTGGGACCTTTACCTCTCCGATCATCTAAGTTCCCTTCCTTGGTGCTCTCCATCTTTTCTTTCATCTCACCCACATGTGCGTTGATGGACGCCCTGCATAGCAAACAGCAGATGTTTCACGCGGATGGCATGCGTTACTTTTGTAGCTTTGTGAGAGAAAGAAAATCTAGAAACTGCACATTTCTACACTATTAAAGAAATCCAACCATATCAAACCTCTTAGGACATACTAACAGGAGATACCTTATTACAAACACATTATAAAAGAAAATGTTTCCACTTTTGCATAACAAGAGTCTGAAGTTTCTCATTTTCAGCACCCTCCTGCTCTCATGTTGTGATGTGGATCAGAGCTGCTGACATCAGGAAAACTTTCAGGCATTTTGATAATTTATTCTTCATTCACTTTTTTAGGGAGTCCTGTACCCAGCAGACACTTAACAATGGCACAGGATGACACAAGCATCCACCCTGTATTCACAAGTACTGCTACAAATTCAAAGTTTTCAAATTAAAGGACACAGACACAGAAGTGTTGTGTCCTCGTCTGGGCTTCAGACACCAATTTGAACGCACAGAAAACTGGGAAACTCCACACATGAAGTACCATACAAAGATAAATATGAGGGTGTGTGTGTACCATCCCTACACAAACAACTCCACACCCACCAACCCAGACAGAGAAGGCACAACAGTTAAAATCTGCCTCACAATTCCCATCTATTGGAGTTTGGTTGGTAATGGTTTTCTGGTTGTGGAGTTTTGTTGCTTTTTGTTGTGTAGGTTCTTTTTTTAATTAAGATAAACAGAATTAACATCAAATCCTAAATAAATAATTCAAAAGGAACTGGATTATGAAAGACACATTATAAAACACAGACATGGGGAAAAGACTACCCTAACTGGGATTAATAAATGAACAACCTGGTTATATATTTAGGTGACCAAGGCACAAAAAAGCCCCCCAAAACAATAAGGACAGCAAAGAAAAGTTGTTTGGGTTTGTCAGGTCCTAGTAAATAGCTAAAAATTCCATTTGTCCCCCCAGTTACAGAAATGAGGGAGTTGGAAAGGAGCAAGTGGTTTATAAATGTCCAACTACCTGAGCTATTTTAGGGTGGTCCCCCTTCCATCTCTAATGCACAGAAGCCCCAATCACACAAGAATTCTCCTGTACATCCAGCCCTCCAACTCACTGGCTTCATAAAAACTTACATAGGGCCCTTTTGCCTTCACCTTGCGAGGTCTCACCACCCCTGCCCTAGCACAGCTGTCTTTCCCTGGCTGTGTTTCCCTGGATCGTGCCTCAGCAGGAGCTGCCTCCTTTGATGACCTGACTTTCCTTGTTTTCCTTCTAACCCACGGAAAGTGACAATGGGGCCATTACCTGGTACATGTCACCTCACACCCCGTGTCAGACACAGCCTGGGCTGTGGAGGACACAGCTTCCCGGGACGCCGCACTCGATGGTGGAGGTTTGTTTTCATTCTCTCCGAGCTGCTGCTGAGCAGGTTGGCTGCAGCGTTGCTCTGGGCACGGGGCCCTGTCCAAATCGTGTGCTTCTGCAGGAACATTTTGGTTGCCTACGTGATCTTGATTTATGAAGGGAAGACCATTGTGTTGATTCGAAGCTTTGACACCAACGCCCTTTTGCTGCTGACAGCTCTTGGAGACCTGTGTTTTGCCAGCACTGTCTGCTGCCTGCAGCTGCACTGCCCTCTCCTTCCCTTGGGCTCCAGAGTCAGCTTCGGCACTAGAAGTGTTCACCTTCTCACATGCTCCCTTGGTTTCATCCGGGCTTTCCCCACTTTTTGTATCTGAATAAAACAAGCCATTAATAAACTACCCTTGACAGCGAAAGAGAGTGGGAATAAAGCAACCCACTATTCAAAATAACCTGTGCAGTTACAAATATCTGAAAAGACAGCAGAAACCCCCCCGGAATGGTTTACACTCCTTACAGCCCCAGCCTTGAGTCTGTCACGATTAACACTCACGGCTCCAGCAGTGTTACAGATTGAACTGGGATTTCCATAAAGCAAACAAAACAACTGCACCTAAAATCCAAAGTCACTCTGTGGGCAGATAGGAACAATCCCTCTGGCACTGCAGATCATCCAGGACCCTCCCTTGTTCTGGTCTGAGGGGCAGGGATGCACCGAGCAGGACTCTCAGGGACGCAAGGGCCTGAGACAGGACCTCTTGTGTTTTCCACAGACAGACAAGAAGGTTCTTCAGCACCTTCTCATGGCAACAGTTGTGAACGTTAACAGTGGAAGACGCTGGGGTAACTACTTTCAGGATTCCGCACACATAGGTACCTGGTGATCCAGGTTAGTACACAGCCCTGTGCAGCTTTTGAGCTGAGATTGTGACCACCTGCTTTATTTTTGCCATTTCCTAAACAGTGAAGCTAAAAAGGGGATCGCCTGCAATTTAAAGAATTCACTGACAAGTCTGTGAGGGCAACAGCAAGACAGGGCCTGCTCAACATTACCGTCACCCCTGTTGCAACACCACGGGCAGTAATAACAGATGCAGCAGGGCAATGCCCTGACAGTCCCATCCTAA
The DNA here is from genome assembly GCA_033558185.1 of Dromococcyx pavoninus. Taxonomy (NCBI): domain Eukaryota; kingdom Metazoa; phylum Chordata; class Aves; order Cuculiformes; family Neomorphidae; genus Dromococcyx; species Dromococcyx pavoninus. Next base: position 34,161 of record JAUMJL010001567.1, on the reverse strand, counting down.
ACAGGAGCACAGGCCTGACACGGTAGTGAAACTTGCTGATCAGAAAGAGATATTCCCAATGTCAACATGTCCCTGTTCAGAGAGGGGGAGGGGGAAGGAGGGATGGTTGAGGTATATTAGGGGAAAAGAACGTATGAGGTTTGTTATGCGATATCGCCACTGCCATTGTGGTGTCTCCAAACAAGTGCTGCTCTCTTAGCTCAGCTCACTAAATCCAAAGCAAAACACCTGAGCAGCCAAAAGTTCTGCTTTTCCTTTCTTAGTCTTCTGTTGTTTTGTGGGGTGTGATCTTGCGCAGGAGGTGAGGACAACTCTTATTTCCCTGTACTGGTGGGCAAAGTTACTCAGTTACAGCTGAGTAATTCAGGTAGCAGGAAATAGCAGGCTATTAATTTCCAGTTTGCCTGCTGCACATTCTAGAGTCAACGCCCGTAGCATGCCCGGAGTGACACATACCTTCCAGAGGCTTCTTGCTTTCAGTTTGGGTTCCTCTGCTACTAAGCAAATGCTTAGGTTTTGCACCACATTCCTCGGGCTCATCTTTCGCCTAAAAATGAGAGGGAAACACAAAAGTAGCAGTTATGGTCAGGAGTGTTTATTTCCCACTGGGTTCCTCCAGCTATACAGGAATTCAGATTCTAAAATGGACACTGACACCTTTGGTCTTGCAAATTTTTTGTTACTGCTGTGCTTACTCCCTTCTTCCAATCCCTCCCCACTTTTGCAGGTGGGTGTACTTCTAAAACAAGATGGCACAGAATAATACTTTAGATCACTGCCTTCCAAAATGCTGTCGGAGATTTTGTCTTCTGTCATTTTTACTCATATTGATCAAAACCCACAACACGTGAAACATAAGAGAGATTAGAAAAATAAATCGTACTGTATTTCTGTTGCTTTTTGGCTGGTGACTAAAAAATAAGCAATGCCTCTGAAGTTATAGTTAATAGATTTGTCTGAAGGCTCCTAAAGATCCAGGATTTGTGCTATGATAGAGGTGACACAAAACCAGAGTCTCTAGCTCTACAGCCACTCCTGTGAACGTACGTGACATTACACATCACCTGTGGTGAAAAACAGACTTATTGTCTTTTAGAAGCAGATTGTTATTTTTAAACAAATTTCTTCCTCCAATCAGTAAAGCAGAGGAGGGATATTTTATAATAGCACCATTGAGCACTTGACACAGCATTTGAAATCAAATTAAATAACCAATATTCAGCAAAAAGCATATAATTAAATCTAGTGATGAGCAGCCTCCTATCCATATTTGTACAAGCAAATAAGCAACATTTAAAATACTTCTGCAGATAACAGGGATTAAGAGATTGCTGCAAATCAGTCCCTTCATGTTAATAAAAGCAGTTAAGGGTTTCATGCTCCAACCATACAGACTCCACATGGAGCCTCCCCCTTCCCAAAAAAAAAAAACAAGAGACCCCAAGACCAGAAGTAGTACAAAATCATTACCATTTTTATTGCAGCTCTTAGCAAACCTGCAACAATGACCAGGTGGAACATTATTCTTGTGAAGTCCTACATGCAAAGCAAGCCCTGGATCAGCCACTGTTTAACACTGATGGGGTTTCCCGTCTGTTTGGTTTTTAAGTAAGAAGTTAGAGGTTTGGAACCTATGAAGCTCAATTCATAGTCTTTTCTTAATCTGACTCCAACCCCTTAAAACCTCTTCCACAGGCATTCCCGTGGCATCCCTGGAATGTGGTCGTACCATCAACAATCAGTTTCACTCAGAAATGAAAGCACTCCCATCCCCACACTGAGTAACCTTGCACTGAGCCAACCCCGTGATGAGAAGCTCCAGAACAGCAAGGCTGGAGAACAGGAACAAGCAGGTAGCAACCATGGAGTTCTTTGGACATGTCTATGTTGCTATCAAAAAAGATGCTGCAAAAACCAGACCAAAGTTAGCAGACGGCTCAGCACAAACTCATTTGTTTAGACCCACCCTCGCTCTGCTCCATGATACCTCAGCCGGGTCACCTGTGCACACCACCTCACCAATTCAAACACCACTCAGCAGTCTGGGAACTATATATGGACACATCTTAAGGTCTTGTAACCGACCTTATGCTCCAGTTTCAAAAGTCATTCACGACCAGAAAAACAAAAGCAGAACGATGATGGTCAAAACTGCTTCTGAGTCTCCACCTGCCTATCCATAAAACCTGGATGAAGCTCTGACTTCCTTCAATGTCAATGGAATTAACAGTCACAGGTTCATCATAGAGATGCAGATATCTAAGGATGAATCCACCTGCTCAGTAACACAACAATAAGTCAGCACAGGTTTTAGTAACTGGCTTTGCATTCAGAATTCCTGACCAATCAAGAAAATAGACACTTCTTCAAACCAAAAATGCTTCCAGGATGTCACTCCTACTTTTCACCAGGGCCTCTACCCAGTCACTAGTTTGAATGACGTGGCTGATCTTCGAGCACTGGGAGAGGCTGAATTTTCCTTCCCAGTGGCAATCTATTCCTCACACGTGTTACAGGATCGCATTGCACGCTTGGGAACCTCAGACACAAGAGTGCAACATGAGTTTTGACCCTCAGTCTCTGCCCTAAGAGGCTTGCAATTCAAAGGTCACAGTACCAACCTGCAGCAGCAATACTGAAAAGAACCTGAATTACATGTACTGAGGGCCCAGCAGGAGAGCCCAAAGCCCTGGTACATCATAAAGAAAAATATGAAGAACAGTAAACCAAAACCAACCTCATCAAGGATTTCCAGAAGACTCCCCTTCCTCCAGGGAACAATGCCTTTGAGAATAAAATCCACTACTTTAGAGTTTTTTAATACTTCTCCCACGAACGTGATAACTTTATCCAGCGTATCCACCCTTCTCTCTATCTTTGCCAGCCTCTCCTTGTGCTTGGAGGCATCTAGCTGGGCAGCTTTCACCAGTTTCAACACTTCGGAGCAGATGCTCTGGACATCGGTCTGGTGAGCACTGTCCGACACCTTCAGGCCCTTTTCCATCGTGCCTGTCTCATCAGGAGCTGCTCGGGATACTGTCAGCTCGTTCATGTCTTTTTCTACATCATCAGTGCCTTTGTCAACTTGCTGCAGTTTGCCTGTCACATCTTCCTGGAAATGCAACAGTTTGTCCAATTTTTCATTCAAGAGACTCAGTTTTTTGTCCATCATACTTAAAGTGTTGACTTTGGTAGGCTGTAACTTGGCCAGGGCACTTCCCTCTGCGAGGTCCAAGCCACCCGCAGACATTCTGTCCAGACAGCAGGATGTCAAATAGATTAGGGAGGCTTTTCGTTAATCATAAACTAGAAAATGAGGGGCTGAAACTTCATCTTCTTCAGCTATTCCTGCCCCAGACACCCTCACGCACTGCAGTCGCTACACCAGATCAGGAGGGAGCTGCTGCACATAAGATTTATTTCTCTGTTATCTGTTTCTTACTGTGTGCTTCCAACAATGGAGGTAATTTGGCATCAGACTGTGTTTTCTTGACGTCACAAAGCCATTTAAAATTCCTTCTCGAGTGGCTGTTGATAGGCAAGCATCTTAACAACTGCCAGTGCATGAGCAGACCTCTGGAGGAGGAGGATTGTCTCTATGACCGGTTTTAGTTCTGCGCTAATGAAAAGAACTTGCTAGAGCCCTTCTTGTCATTAAATAGGAAAACTATAAAAGTAAATTTGGTGGCCTTGTGCTCAGGGTTGGAAGAATTCAGCTTTGTAGCATGAAAGCAGAGCACCCAGCATAGACACGAGTTGTGCTCTTTAGCCTGGCTGGCACTTGAATTTAAAAATAGAGTACAATGACAAGGATCTGAAATTCATATCTAGCACCAGGGTGTCTCTGTCAACTGAAACTTCTAAAATTAAACCTTTCTCCCAGGCTATGAAAGTGAACAGAGTAAAAAAAAAATCTCCATGAAGGTACAGCAGAATTAGTCCAACTGATAGCAACAAAATTATTGAACCATAAATCTCATTGCTGACTTGCTCTCACTCCTGAATCACAGCCTGTCTACTACAAGAAGCCTTCAGCTCCACTGACAGCCTGGAGCCTCAATACTTACCAAAACAAATTCTGTGGATTTCTACTTGTTTATTCTAAGTAACAAAAAATGAGCACTGTGACCTGGAGAGCGTGGGCAACTGCCTCCGTTCCACCAAGAGCTGAACTGAAATGAACTTCAAAGATACCTTTAAAATGCCACCAAGCTACCAACTGTCTCAGAAGTGCCAGAGAAAAGGAACACAACTGCTGCAGACCCAGATCTGCAAGTGACCTTCAACTGATGATGCCAAAGACACTTCTGTTCTCAAGGGGGAAACAAGTTTAATGCTCTTTGGCTTCAACTCCAAACGCTCTTCCAGTTGTGAAAGATGTCAGAAAAAAAGAGAAAATCCACAGTCAACACAAAGCAGCTGTGACGTGGCAGTGCAGTGATGATCCCTCCTTGATAGCTGTGACCCAGAGGAAGGAACAAACACAAAGATGGGGTGAAGAGGAAAAAAAAAACCGTACAGAACTCTACAGCATGTACTAAAGTGACAGCAGAGGTTTATATCCCCAACGAGAAATGTCATGGAGGTTAAAACCAGCTGCTCCAACAGATCATCTCATTAGATCACTGCATTGCTTCTAACACCACAGTAAAACTGGACATGGCTAAAAGTATGCAGGCAATGAAAAAATAACCTTTTAAAAGGCCAGAACAAAGCTAAAGGTTTACAGAGAACTTGGGGGCTTTGGGAGACGTTTGCAATGGTTGCAATGCAACAGAGCTCTACGGAGATGAAGAGCTCAATGTGGTAACACACCAGGAGCTTACAAAAGAAAAAGAACAAACTGCGCAAACCAATTTGGCTACGTCTGCTCATCAGGCAAAAAATACTAATAAATACCCTTTATGTATTGAGAAATGAGCTTTCAAGTTTCTCAAGTTACACTGAAAATCTTCTTCATCCACATCTAATTGCTGCAGCTCATTAAGATACACTTAGTTTCCCCCCATCAAATGGAAGGGTCTAATTTTTTTTAAAGTACCTAAACTTTTGAAGAATTAAGGCCTACACCAGTGAGTAATTTCTCATGAACAGCATGTTTCCTAGAAACAAATGTGATAAATCACACCCACAGGGTAACTGTGCAGCAAGAGACCAATTCTCATGACAAATGGCAAGCACTGAAATGGGCATCGGCTCCAATTTAGAGGAATAACTTCCAAGGGTAAGTCATGCCTTACAGCCTGGGTGAGTCTATCCAGCCCAGCAGCTGGTCTTCCTGCTGAGATGGGACACATCAACCAAGTCCTATCTCTATATAAACACTTTTTCCATTTTCTATATATTTAATGACGGAAAACTGTTAACACAGTAGGTTATGAAACACTCTCTTGCAAGCCCTGACTTCTTCCCCTGCTTTTATTTTACTCTTTTGCAAATAACTGAGTGTAAGTGTGACACACAGCTCAGGATTGGCTAATGAAACCGAGATCAGGTGTCGTATTGTAACGCAGCTCTGCCAAGCAGTTGACAGAAGAGCTGAACAGATCGATTATGACATTTCACTTACATCAAAGTGATGAGCTTTCCAGATAACACTGTTTAACATTTGCCCACACAGCTTAACGAGAACTTTCAAGTCCTTCCTCCAGGTTCCTTTGCCTCTCAAGAGGCCAACCGGGTGACTGCTGCCCACTCACAGTCCCTCACATGACTTATTGCCACCACCAGGTCTGTTAACCACAGAAACTACTCTAAGAAGCGGCCTCATTACTTTTAATTTTCATTCCAGTGGACTTCTTCTCCCCCCCCTTTTTTTTTTTTCAAACCCAAGCAGCCACTAAACTCTTATGCACTTGAATCAGAAGAGCGAGAGTCAGTCACTTTTCCCTGGCGTGGTGGTAAGGATTCCCCCTCCCACTGCTCCATAGCCTGCAGCAGAGTGCAGAATTCAAATCAGAGCACATCACGTCTTTCTTCTGAGCTCCCACAAAGCCTGGGAAGACAACGTTAAACACCGAGATTCTCAGAAATTTTCCAATGATGTATTTTTCCACAAGTCCCAATCCTTTAAAATGGCTCACTACTTCCATTTTTTTTTCCCAGCTCTCCATAGCACTCTGCATGTAGCCTGCAAGACCCTGGACTCAGGCCTCTGTAGCATGAGACCACTCCAGAGCCTGGGATAACAGACCTGCTCTGCTGAGGGAGTACCCAGGCAAAGGAGCCTGAACAGCAGGCCCAGCCCAGCAGCTCCGTAACCCAAGCACCAAATAATTGCACAAAACAGGAGACAACTGTTCAAAGAGCCATTAAAAGAAAGGTAAATGTGCAGTACAAGACACCGAAAAGTGAATATACAAAGGTCAAGACACAAACCAGGAGCACCAGAGGAGTTTCAAGTAACCCTACTGGGACTCCCAGAAGAAATAAGTAGCAAAATCAGCAAGATGTTATAACAGATCAATCATACAGAAAAAAGAAATTCTGAATCTCATTAGAGCCTTCAAATTATTGCAAAATACTAATGCTGCTCTGCACAGAGCCAAGACACAGAACAACACATAGACAGAGAACTGCAGTGCTGACTTACTTGCACGACACGGCAACTCCAGAACACTGACGATTTGCTTTAGTGGTTCTAAAGCCACTTTCTGTAGACCTTCCTGAAATAGCTTTCATCTACATTCCTCTGGCAGCAACAAAAGAAAAATACATATATTTCAGGCTGTTTGTTACCTTTCTTTAAAAAAAAGTTGAACATCCAAACTTTAGGAGCATTCTGATCTTTTCAGCATGAAGAACGTCTGAGCAGTATATTCAATTACATTAACAGACCAAATTTTCTTCCTGCTATGTGGCCATAAACAAACAATAAATCATGTGGCCAGAGAGGTACGAAAGGTATCTAATCCTCTGAGCCATGCTGTTTATGTAATAAATGATATTCAGAAAATTGTATTATACTGTTGACTCTATAAAATCTATTACTTGATATTACATTAGATTAATTGGAGGCTTTGGAACAAGATCCTACTTGTTGAAATTATTAGAAATTTTGTTATTTTCTTCAGTGGGGCCAGAACTTGGTTTATCCCTGTTGATTTAGTTAACTTATTCCACTGCTTCTTTAAAGAACAAAATCAGTACAAATATAAACTCTTTAAGCAAGACCATCAGAGCTCATATTGAGCAAAATAAATTGAGAAAATTCTTTCTTCAAAATTTTGAAAGAAAATTGCCCCAAAAAACCCACAACAATCTGATCCATTCTCAACTCCTATAATTTTCCTTTTTGTGAATTAATTGAACTATATGTACATGGCATTTTTTTTCAGGTTCCTAAGTCCATTTGCTGCTGTATGGATGGTAATGGTCTTTTCAGGAACTCAATAACCAGGCAAATGCAAACAAACTATAAGAAACAGAAATAGTGCTTCCCTGGACTTTCTGTCACTGCAGCAACAGAAACGAAACTCCCCAGGTGGCATTAACACAGCTTGGTTCAATGAACATTGGAATGGTGCAAAAGCAGAATCCTGCTCTCTTTTCCACCCAGGACATCTCCACATCCTCTCCTCTCGCAGGGTCTGCAGTCACCACTTCAGCTCTGAGCGACAGAATCTCCTCAGGCCTTTGCAGAACCGCTGAACTGCCACAGCGCAGGCACTGCAGGCGCCGGCTGTCCAAGCCGTGGCACTACTTTTACCACAGCTCAGTGCAGAATGTGGCTTCTCACAGCATCTGCTCAGGTTCATTGAAAACTGACACACAACAAACCCAGCAAAGAGCTGTGGCAGCCAACCTCCATGGAACTGGAAGGGCAGCCTGGCACCCTGTGCTACAAACGTACCATGAAGAACAGAAGTTTTAACGTGCCCAGGCTCTCATGAAAAATCCAGTTACTTCCAAAGGCAAGGCCTGCAGTCATCATTTCAGGAACACCTCCTTGACACTGGCAGGTGTTTCGCAGGCCAACAGACCACACAATTGTGCCAAGAATGCCAAATATGCACACAGAACACATTATAAACCACACAGAAACCAACACGGCGCCAAAGTGTTCGCTTTCACCCTGGGCTCACAACACAGCACTAAGGAATCCCTTACCGTAAATCTCTTTATGTAATCAGAAACACAAAAGCCTCCCATGCTCAAACGAAGGGATCTGTGCACGGAAGACTCTTGATACAGAGGTCCCATCCTGTCCGGCTTATCCAGTGGTCACCCAGGTAGTCTGAAGCCTTTCACTGAATAAAGCCACACAGCCTCCCTGGATCTTGCTAGAACCCTGCTTGCCAGATAAAGAAGGCATTTCATCTTATCTCACTCTACAGCGGGCATTCCAATCATTTCACTCCCTTATCACCAGCACCAATTTCTATCCCAGCAGTCACTTCCTGAGTCACTGATAACCGCTCCTGTAAGGCACAGAGACAACAGAAGATGAATTCCTTTTTATTTTTCCCTGTGTAAAACACATGTTTTAAATTGAGTTCTTACGTATAAGTGGAGTACATCAGTGGAGTACAAACTATATAAAGACAACAGATACCAAGATGCTGGATGACTTAAGAGGGAAAGCAAGTTCTGGAGAAGTAGAAGCAAATCTACTTTCACTTTTCATCTGTGCTGCTCCTTCCTTTCCCACTCTGCCAACAGGCTACAGTAGAGTTTGCTTTGTTTGATTACTAGCTATGAGTGATCAAATCACATCACGCACTGGTATAAAAAGAGGCAGCCACTCACTATGGACCCATGGCCTTTGGGCAGAACAAGCACCTCAGGCAGCAGAACCTGAGCTTAGCATGGACCATGTCTTTACCACTTAAATCAAAACAGAAGGGTGTTTTACCACAGGATGAGTGCACGTGGCCTCTCCCCTAAAATAATCAAGCAAGCATTGGAGACGGTACTGTACCTTCCTCATTACGACCTATGAGATGTCAGGTCCAGATGTGTGGGTATAGGTCTGGCTATCCCTCTCACAGCAAAAACAAGTGCTTTGTTTCCACTTGGGTCTGTGCAGCAAGGCAACCAATGTGCTGTTAAAACAAAACAAAACCAACTGAGTACAGACAAAACAGTGAACTGAGGTGAACGGCAAAAGCCAGGGAGATGGCCATGCTTGCTGTGCTGCAAGAGTTTTTTTACTGCCAAGCAGGGAATGTTTTTCGGGCCACCCAACGAACAAGCGGGAAGGCGAGGGGTTGCCCTGGGTACAGGATGGCATGGCTGCAGCTCACAGAGGCCAGACAGCTCTGCCAAGAGGTTCGCAGTTGAGCATCCCGATAAATGGACACTGGCAACCTGAGGCTGCCCGAGACACAGATCTCCAGAAATGTGAGGTCTGCCTCAACTGCCACAGTCCTGTGCAATATCTATCTCAACCTCTGTGCCCTGGCTTTTCTGCCCGTAAACTGGAGTTAAACTCTTCTTAGCACACAGAGCTATTTTCAGAGCTGTAGAATCTGTTATAACTATTCCCCCTTTTAAAAGGCAAAAACAACCCTTAAGTCCTAGGTCCAAACTGCCCCAGAAATTTTAAGATGCATCACTTAGGTCCATACAGTTGTTCAGGAGAAGCAGTGAGCAGCGAGACTGCTGCTGAGCTCTCCTGCCTGGAGGGGATAAGGCTGCTGGTGGCTCTGCACCTCGAGCAGCATTCCCGGCACCTGCACAGGAAACACCATCCAGCCACCATCCATCTCGAGGGGAGAACAGATTGTCGGCACGGCCATCAAGCTCAGGAACACCGCCTTCAGGTCTTTCATCAACACAAAACTGACTGTATGACTTAAAGACCTCTATTCCAGATTCCAAGAAAACAACAAATACTACAACTATTCCAAAGGTGCAGTGCTTAACAGGTGAGTCGGGAGATCTCTAGGCCCAGGGGAGGGGAAAAGTCCTTTTAATACATTTGTAACTTATTCTAATAACAGAAACAATCACATTGTTACTCCAGATTTAATACAGAGATGCTATTACTTAACACAGCAGCAGAGTCACGTACACCATGCCAGCGCCGTGCCATGGGGGAAGCTTGCATGACAAAAAATCCTTTGGGAAAACTGGCAAGCTATCCAGAACAAGCAATGCTCAGCCTGTGACCTTCCATTAGCAGATCCAAATACAGAACTGTAGTGTAAAACAACATCTTCCTGCAGTATTTGCATTAATTAATACTAAGAATATAATTACTATGGTGACGAACTTCACTGACTTTGCTTTTTCTCCATATTAGCTTCTGAAAAACAATTTCGAACTTTTCTCTCCCCTTTTCATTTCAAATTATGACGCTGATTCCGGACTTGGAAGAGTCCTAAAACTCAGAAGAGTACTAAAACCAACAAATCAGTACCAACTATAGAACATCCAATCCACAGCAAGGAAGTAATCCACTTTTCACAACTTTAGATGTCTTGCTGTGAGGAGAAAACCAGCAATAGACACAGGGCTACATTTCCTTTGGTGCCAGGGAGAAGTCTAGTGGATTTCACATACAGAAAAAAAGAGTTTGGTGCCTCACCCTCAAATGCTCAGAGCTAGAGACAAGGGAAGTGCTCACTCCGAGCACACACATTCTGGCGTAGGCTTTGTAGATGTCACGAGACATCAGGTACTTACAGAAAAAATGCAAAGCTTTTCCAAAAGTAATAAAGGTAACACCCAACAAATTAAATCCAGAGCAAGGTTCATACTTTTAGAGCAACTCTTGAGTCGGTTATACTTAAACTCCAAAACTCCTCTTTCAAACCAAGACAGTGATGTTTGAGAGCCAGATCAGTGCATGCAGAATGAAGCCCAGGAAAAGGAAAAAGGGCATGTTAAGAGGCTATTACTTATTCCCAGCTTCCCCAGCCAGGTGCTGACAGATACGCCAATTCCTGCACCAACTACAGAGTAAACTGAAGGGGCTCAGCATTCCTGAGGTGACCTCTCATCTCCCAGCATCAGCCTCCCTGAACTAGGAGGAGGTGCATTGCTCCTCAAACACATCCCATTTGCGGGGAATTTACAATCTATACAACATTCCTTAGCTAAAACTGCTAGCACAGCAGTTAGAGTGTGTTCCTTCCTGGCACTAAACAGGGAGAAGCTTTAGTCCCTTGGCACATCTCTTTCACACACCTAGGAGTCACTAAACTACTGAGATATTTTAGACCCCTTTTGTCAATAATAATCAGAGGCAGGGAGCTACTAACACTGGTGCTACCCAGATTAATTCATCAGATTATGCCCAAAATATTCAACTGAAGGTTCAAAACTCTCTCCCAAGCGGAATTTCCAGACTCTACCCACAACTCACCCTTTCATTACACTTCCATCCATCCAACAAGCTAGAACTGAACCCCAGCATAAAGGAGTGTCCCCAGGGAAATGCAGGAGAAACCAGCAGGCAGAGTATCGATACCAGCAGTGTTCAAGTCCCCTTCTGTATCTGATCAGGACAAGGATTCAGGAGTCTGTGAAGACTTTGACTGATGAGGTGTTTTCAGAGAGCGGTCAGTTCCTGGTTTCTCTTTGCCAGCATCAGCACATTTCTACAGCTGCTCCGCTCACAATGGATTAGTATTAAAGGCCAGGACTGAAAGCCTCCCCACCTCATTAATATTAATTTTATAGTTTAAATCCTATCTACACAAGGACTCATCTCCAAGGCTAGAAGCCTCACATTCCATCCTTAAACCCACAGCATTCACTCTCAGAGCTTCAGAAGGCAAATACTGGCAGAGACAGCTCCAGGCAGGCTGCTTTTGTTTAAGAGAAAAGTATCTAAAGCCCTGCTTTAACTTCATTAGCCCACAAAGATTCACACTGCAATGAATTCTGCCTGCAAAGCACAAACACAAGTACAACTGTCAGCAGATTTTCATTCTTTCACTATTCTGTTTTTTTTCCAGCTGCCCAAGTGGGCTTGTGGTCTGCAGCTGAATAAACTCACCAAAGGCAACTTACCTGGCCAACACTTCAAAAATAGCTACAATCACCATAAAAACAAATCAAGAGAGACAAAGTGACTCAGCATCCACACTGTCTCCCAGCAAGCATGGATGGGTGATTTTGCATCCAAAGCATTCCACAGTACACAGCGAACTTGGTGCTGATGGTCATAAAGGTCCAAAGGAGAACAGATTCAAACATTCTCTGTGAGGATGAAGAACAATTTTGGGGTAGTAATCTTATCCTTCTGTATAGCACAAAGCGTTCTTACAAAGCTCAGAAACAAGTCTGGGATGCTGAACCAGTCAGCGCCTGCACCCTTCCAGTCTCCACTAGTGAAGGAATGAATGGGAAAAGTAAGATGAATTGTTCTGGTTTTACCTTATTCTCCTTTGCAAAGCATTTGTTGTAACACAATTTACTGTTCAACAGCCTGTTACATTTTTAATGTTGAAAAGGAACCTTCTTCAAAAATCTAGAACCGAAAGAGTTTCATATCCCTCCTCCAGTTGCCTTCAAACCCCCTACAGCACTGACAGTGCACATCAAGTGTGTATACCTGAAGTAAGAGGTATTGTCCACTTGCATTGGACAACAGATTTCAACAAGCTCCTACATTGCACAAGCACTATTCTGTGCACTTCTATGAGGAATTCACTTCTTGCTGCAGTAAGGAAGAACACAAACTGAAAAACCCCTTGCCCAGTTGGCAAAACAGCATCAGTAAACTGACCAGCAGCAACCAAAAGTCTCAGGAATAATTAATCTAATACAATCTCAGCCCAGCTGCTAGTCTCACAACGTATCTGTGTATCATTTTTCTGACTTTCTCAGATTTCTTGTGTTCCAATAATTAACCTCGTTTCTCAGGAATGCATTTGTTCCACAGGCACTAAAAACAGAGAATGTCTCCTGCTCTTTTCCCTTTGCTGTACTTTTATTTTTGATCTTTCTATAGCCAGTAGGAATAGGGTTTTGCTCCTTTTGTTTTCAAGTTCTTTTAATACCTTAACAACCTAAGAGAGATTTTAAAAGACAAAATGTTTTACAAGACGTTTTCCTACATACTGTTGCCATCAGTCTCAACGTCAAAATTGGAGAACAGTACAAATCACTAAACTATGTTTCCTCTTGCCATCTCTGTACTCCTTTAACCTTTTTTTTTCTCCAGAACTACATTTAGATGCATACGCAGGAGCTCTACATAAACGTGAACTTCACAGTTACTAAGTAACCCGAGTGACAGCAGATAGCACTGTGCGTGCTGTAACCAACAGCACACAAGTTGCCAAGTTCAGAATTTGCTCAGTGCCAAGAAATACAAGCCCAATATTTTGGATGAGACTCTCAGATCTTTTTAATATGGGCATGAGCAACAATAAGAAAAATACATTGAGAAGGGGCTGGACTCATGAGCCATCTCACACACTGGTGACACTTCTTCCCTGTCAGGACAGTGAGGCCGTTCTGCAGAAAGTGGCTACGAGGATTCACCAAAATTGGGCTTCTTTCTCCACTTCCATTCAGCCCATTACTCATTGCTTTGAGGTACTGTTTTCAAAACGCTCCTCTACCTAAGTGTTCAAAAGACTTTCCATCACTTTAAACACTCAGTTAAATAAGCAGTTTGTTTCAAAAGTGCCTTCTTGAAAGCCTTTCATCAGATGCCAAGACCTGTCACTATAAAAAAAAAAAATCCTACAAGTAGATTTTAATGCTCATCTTCAAATCTCAGGATGGATTCTACTCTCCTTGAAAACTGAACCCTGTGCTCTCCCTCACCAAGAACGCCGGGACAGAACTCTCCTCAGACTCAGGCTGCCATCTAGCAGCAGAACAGAATAAAGGCAGAGACACGTCCAGCCAGGGTCTGAACTGTGAACCCACTGGATGGTCTGACCTGCTGCCGCCACAGAACCACCAGAACCACAGCTCTTCAGAAAGAACAGGAAACACAAGTGGCAGAAGGTAGAGTTTGATAGATTGTGGTTTATAAACGGGCTGTTGTCAACTGCAACCCCAAACGATTCCGTTCACAACATCAAGTTTATCCAGGCAGGGAAGCCATTGTATAGACGCATGACAGGGGTGGAGTGCTATTTTTGCAGTTGTGATATACTTGGTCTCTCCTGTCAAGTTATTTAAAAAAACTTGCACCCTAAATCACTTTTTCTGAAAGATTTCTCTCCTGTGTGAGGTCTCATGCTACAAAATGCAGTGAAACACTAAGTTACACTGAACTATGAAGACATTCAAGGCAGGGCCTAAAATCTTTCACTGAAACTAGACAGTCAGCAAAAAAATCTGCACAAGTAACTTCCTGAAGCATTACATATTTATCCTTCCTTCTTGGAAACTATGCAGTTTCAATGTTTTACATTTTAACAACTATGACACAGCGATTTGCCACGGTCTCAATCATCTCTAATATACAAAGAAAGAGCTCTTGAGATGCCATCGCATTGGTGCCTATTTCATACAATGCAGACACTGAATACGTTCCTAGAAATCGATATCTCACCACACCCATGGAGTTACCAAGGCTTCTGGAAGACACTAGTGTCTTGTCTATAAAGGAAAGGTTTGTTTCCGGTTGGTGTCGCTTCACAAGATCCAGTGGCAAAAACCCGTCTCTCCCTAGTATATGTTTAAGGCCACCGACTTCCGTAACTGCTTTGTAAGAAAGTAGAAGCTAGCAGGGGAAGAAAAATACCATGACCACAAATGGGAAAGCGTGGACAACAGCAACCTGGGGGAGACAATGGGAAGCAGTACAACAGAATTCCACTGTTTCAAGAGTCTCCATCAATAAGGCAGGGAAAATGGCCTGGTGCTTTTGAGAGGCATGAATATATTTTTCATTACTTATCAGAGAAGGCACCAAACTAAATGTAAAAGTCCATTTTTTTCACATCTAATACCATTAACTTCATTCCTCTGAAGATATCTTTAATTCCACATACAGGAGAAGAAATAGATACCCACAGGAAGGCAGAGCACTGAAATGGCTGCATCAGGAGTTCCCTTTGCCCCTTAGTGCAGTTGATCCCATTTTAGCAACAGCAGCAACACAAGCCTGACCTTATCTTAATTTTTCAAAATTAGAACTTCCCTTTTGTCATTCTGACTTTAATAACTTACCATGCAAACATATGCTTTATCCTTAAGAGTTACTCATCTGTCCTTACTACCGGTATCTGTGACACGCTACAGTTCTGGAAAGCAGAATTCTACATGGTGTAGGGAAGCAGGCCTTGTGCTTGCAATTTCTCATTTACTGGAATAAAGACAAAGGCAGATTAGTTTAAGTTTAGGTTTAAGTGCATTTCCCTCTCGTCCAGTGCTAAAACCCCACACACACCTGCTCACGCAATAGTTCGGGTTCAAACTGCACTGTATCACCTTAGCAAAGATGAGTTTGTTGAGTGTTACCCCAAACATGTTTCTATTGACACTCAGGTAGCTTTTGCTTTGGCATTTACAGCCCACAGGCCACAGATAACGCTGCTCAGAATTACACTTTTAAAGACAGACCAAAAAAAGCTGATGAGAGCAAAAGGAAGCAGCACATCCTCATCTTCAGGGATACCAGCAAGAAGATGCCAGCTGCAGGTCTACATGTCCGATGGCTGCTTCTTACCCTTGCCAATAAATGATGGGCCAAGAAAGAGTATGGGAGCAGTACTTACCATCTGGACATGACAGACACCCAGCAAACGGTGGTCACGAAACATGCGTTGAGCTCTCAAACATCAAGAGTCTGACTCCAAAAAGTAGATGTGATTTTTAAAAAACAACTCTATGTAACAGGGAATTGTTCTCTAGAGAGAATTCATAAACAATATGAAGTTATCAAGTAGAATGATCCCCAAAATGAAACCACATTAATGTTCTTCCTATCAGAATGGTATCACACCTATTAAAAAAAGGCAAATCTGAAGTCATCCATAGGATGAATACCAGATTTCTAACAGGATTAAACCCAACATACCCTAAATATCACAAAGGTACTTAATTTCCAGTTCAATAAAATATTGGAATATCAATTTATTAAAAAGTTATGTGAACTGTACATAAGTAAATTGCAATATAGCTGAAAAATCTGAAATATATAATTTTAAAAGAAAATCATTTATTTCTGAAAATATTTAAAATATTGCATTTCTGGCAGCAAATTTAAAAGAAGTGCTCTGGAACGGGTGCAGTCTCTCTGTGCATTTGTCTAGCACATGTCTTCAAGGTGTAAAACATATCTCCTTTCTGATTTCCCACAGCACAATCTTATGAACACTCTTTTTGACTTGCTGAGACAGCATTCCATTTCCAAGAACAGCAGCAGAATTTTAACAGGAAATACTACAGTCCTTGTCGGTGCAGACAACGCACTTTCCGAGAGTCCATGGCACCTTGGAAATACGCTAGCCATTCTGCATATAATAATAAACATACTGTGCTTACAAGTTACAGAATAAGTCTCTGATTGATAATTTTTCTGTTTATTTCCGCCAAGGCCACTGAAAATACGAAGGCCTTTTCATCTGAAAGGTTAGCATACATGTCAACTTCTTTTTCTTGTTTCTCTGTAGAAGAAAAAAAAGTCACTATTAGAAGCTTTTTCCATCATCCAAAATTAACGCAAATTACACAGCAGTTAATAAATTATGTGGAATGGAGTACTGGAACTGAAAAGAAGTCAGACAATCAATTCCTGTGCAGGCAGGGACTGCAAGGCGAGGAAGGAGTGTAGGCACACAAAGGCAGTAGCAGAGACACAGAATGAGTCACCCAAAAGCATGACTGAATTTCTGTTAATGACAAAGAAAGAATGAATCACTAACATTGTATTGATTCCTGACACAAAGAGTATTCAAGTGTTCCTCCAGTTTGGGTTTTTTTTTTTTCGCTTTTACAGAAACACCTCCCATCCTAGAAAACAAAGCTATTTCACCATATCCTCATTAAATACGACATTTGTCCCATCTACTTTACCTCTAAGTAACAGAAACCCAAGAGTTTAATTACAGCATCCAAGACCAAAGAGCAGACAGACAGCAGAACTCAGGTTGCCAGTCTGTCACTGTGATGGTTCCTGGACTTCCTTGTTGCACAGGTTTCCAGTTGCACCCCAGACACAGACCAATGCTAACCCAGTCAGCAGGAGAAACCCTCTGAACTCCTTAAGCTTCTATCAAGCCTACAGATACCCACCAGCAGCCATCAGGCAGTGCCCACGCCACAGTGCTCAAGGACACGAAGTCAAACCACAGCATAAGACAAAGCGAACAGAGTAGCACTTCCCTAAGCACCCCCGACTGCAGGTGATAGCTGTTTCTAACCCAGGTCAGTCATGGGGAGCTGACACTACTTGTTAAATAAAAAAACAACAAAACCCAGCTCTGTCAGCAGCAGAGCAGGCCTGTGGGCACAGAGAGAGAGATGCAACATGTAGAGCCTGAATGCAGGTGTCTGGCGGTGGACCTGTGCCTCTAACCCAAGTTCCACAGTGACCCGGACTGGTTTACAGTCACAACAACGCTCACCTGACAGACTCCTCTCTCATCAGCAGACGCATGCGTGCACGCTCTGCCTGACCACAGCGCGCTCTGGCAGGCTTCTGTATTGAGAGACCTAAACCAGCAACAGGCAGGGGGTAGGCAAAGCAGCTCTGGAAAATAATGGAAAGCACCGTGTGGAGAAAAGACCCCAACACCTCCTATCTCCACCTACTTACATGTTTTTTCCTTCAGAGGTCCACACTAATAACAGCATTTTTAGATTTGCCTACACATCCACCTGTGTGTAACGGACACTGTTCCCCCTGCCTGCCCTGGGAAGTCAAGCACTTGTGTTAACCAAGTGGGAGACACTGAAAAGGCCTTCACCTCTTCGTTCCGATTTAATACTGATAGAGAGCTACTGCAACAAAATCCTCTGCCTAAACACTTCCAGCCAATTTAAATCACATGTATGCTCACATTTCCCTGCAAGTAAAATTGCTTAGTGAAGAGTCTTGACAAAGATGCATCAGTTTTCAGGCTGAGAACAAGAAACTTGCCTTAGCAAAGTAAAACAAATCAAAGCACATTCAATATTTAGAATGTAAATGGTTTCTGCTTGTTCTCTGGCTAAGCAAAACAATATTCTCTGGTGTACTGAGTTTGAAATGAAAGCTGAAAAACTGAGTTTCACTGCAAGTTTGCAACAAAACCTTTTCTGCATGCACACTCACTCTGGGCTGCTCCACTTCCTCCCTCCCACTGCTCACAGATTAACAATGCTGGGAGTTGTTCTGAGCACAGACTGGTTATTCCACATCAACTTTTTCTATTTTCATTGCTAAACTCCTCCCATTTTCATACTTCCTGATCCAAACATATCCAGCCACCACGTGAATATGTCAGCACTCAACAAAAGTAAAAATACCTTTTTTTTGTCCTGGTTTCTGTTAACAGATTGCAGACTTCTCAGCAAACAAAACTTTCTCAAGACTCCCTTCCCTCTATTCTCCCGCAGTCCTAGCTTGCTCTGAGTGACTTCCTCTTTAAAAAGCTGAAATCTCGATATCAAACAGCACCAGAGACTAACACAGGTCTGCAAGCTTTATGCATCCTTAAGCCAACTCCAGTTCTCACCAGTAACCAGTGAAAAGCTCACAGCTGCCTGAGATTTTATCAGATGCAACTCATAGGACGCTGTGGTTTCTGCAGACACTGTTAAAACTTTCCACTCACATGCTTATCTGAAAGTACTTTTGACTCACTTCTCTATTATTAGCAAAAGATGGTCTTACAGAATCACAACACCAGTTTTGCCAGACTTTAAAAATTCTGAGCCTTTGAATCTACAACTAAGCTATTAAGATGAAGATACTCTGCCTTTCCACGGCACATCTCTCTCAGCCCCAGATTTCTTGCAATCCATCTGACCCACAGCCCTTAAAACTGTCATCTATGTATAAACCCAGTACAGACCCTCCCCCCTCACAAATTCTGTATGGATGCAAAATCCAAAGTTCTGAGATTCACTACCCAAGACATTAAAGTACTTCAAATGTGCACACTGGGCAAGCAAATGTACAGGTAATGCTGTCAGAAATTACTGGAAAAGGAAGACTTGGGTCAAGAAACTGAATTCAGCTTAACTTTTACCAGAATACCAAAATGTATTTCTCTTTATAAAGATCTGCCCCTTGTGAGATATTGAGCTTGCTTTAGGGAGACTCCTGGCCACTCACACTGAGTCTCACTTGATGGAAATCTCCTTTGGGAGCAGAATAACCAACACCACTTCCTTCACACAGCGAGGGTTTTGTTAATACAGTCAGGGTTGATAACCAGGTTGCCCGGGACCCTGCCTGGCTGGGTACCATAGTAAAATAAAACCACTCCACCGCAACAAAAAACAGAATCAGACTATTAGCAAGTTCCTATTTTCAATATCTTTTGTAGCATTTCTGACAAAGCCATTAAATGATCGTTTTGAAAAGTGAAGCCTGCTATGAGAAGTTCCTGTTTTCCACAGCCG
Source organism: Dromococcyx pavoninus (assembly GCA_033558185.1). Classification (NCBI taxonomy): domain Eukaryota; kingdom Metazoa; phylum Chordata; class Aves; order Cuculiformes; family Neomorphidae; genus Dromococcyx; species Dromococcyx pavoninus. The sequence goes on along the minus strand of JAUMJL010001567.1, from coordinate 14,691 downwards.
TCACATGGCTCTGAAGCACAGGAGAGGAACGTTCTCAGGGCCCCACTCTGCCATACCCCTTCAAACTACATTAGCTTCCTCCTCCATCCCCATCAATTCTTTCTTACTAAATCCGCAGAAAAAATAGCTTATTTTAACAAGACCCTTTTCTTCTCTTTGTTCTTCTTACTCACTGTGGAATGCTGCAGCTCTTTACTGTCATGAAACAAAGGACTAGTCAAGGACACAAAGGACTAGTCAAGGATACAAGTGACCACAAACAAGCACATGGTATATGAAAAGAGTGCAACACAAGCAAGGAAGCAAAGCTACAGATGTCAGATGTCATGGGTGTCCTGAGGAGGAAAATCTTCACAGCTGGGTGGTCTTCCTACGGATTATCTGCTCTCACGTACTATTACAGCTCACGCGTTCTCTGTCCTCCTGGTTTACATCTACAAATGCACTGAGCAATGCAGAAGCCTAAGAGGCACCAAATACATAACAGCTTTGCAGGCAGCAGCCTCTTTTCAAGTCTTTTAGGGTAGAGGAGAATAGCACAATCTCTAGTGGCAAATGACATGTACCCAAATCACCCTAGGAATATGCAACAGGCAAGAAAATAACACACTTAAAGTCTGGCACCAAGCCAGCGTCTTGCACGCCTGAGCTGACTTTCAACACTATGCAGATTGATACAACGATAAGCAATGAGTCACACAAAAGCCACCTTAATTGGTGCAGAAGAACTAAAGTTGCTTAATATGCTTTTACATGAACAACACTGTCAAGTAGCAGGCTCAGTAGAGTATTTCTAAAATTCCCCACTAATTACTCCACATGTAGTAGTTAGGCCAATTTTATAAGCCCCTTGAAAAGGGAGAAGTCAATGTTAACTTGTTTTATAGCCACTACTGACAAAATTATGGGTTTTCTGCTGAGTTTATTTTATAACCTGACAGCCATGTATAGCAACTTTTGTCTGTTTTTTTTAAATCTGCCCAATACTCACCTCACAGTGGTCTATGCACATTACAGACCGACATCCCAAAATGAGTCAGAAGTCAGAAAATATCCTAAGCCCACTTATTCCTAAGCCATATAATGGGATGTACTGGGGAGAAGCAAACTTAATTACACATGGGTGTGAACCCTAGCTCCGTAGCAGTGCTGCAGAAGAGGGCGAGGAAGAAATAGCAGCAGTAGTCACAATACCAAAAGATGGGGATGGTAGGACAGGAGAAGATGATGAAGGTAATCTTCTCAAGTGAGATTCAACTTTAAAGAAACCACATAAGCAAACAGTAAGAAAAGACACCACACACACACTCTAATGGAAAGACCTTACTACACACATATTTCTAGTTTTCTGCCTTAGGGTACTGGCATATTGTCACACTTGGGACAGCAGCAAGAGGTTAAAAACATTCAGCCTGGTTTAGGATAGGAAAACGTTCTCCAAACATCCCTCACATTTTCAAATTCTTGCTTTTTGGAGACTATAAAATGTGCATTAAAGAAAATAGCTAATTTCTTTTGATTGCTTAGATTGCTTCCCTCTCTTACAGAGGACGGGAAAGAAGATGTACTTTCACAGGGCAACACAACAAGTTTGCAGGAATTCCCATACCAAAGTGAACGGTTCTGGCAGTAAAATGCCTGGAAACGATACTACAGGTGTCAGACAAGGTCTAGCTTGGATCAATAACAAATAGGGAAGCTCTGTATTCTATGAAGCTACATATTTCAATAAGCCATGTGCAACAGTGAAGAGATTAGGTATTGTCAGTGTATTCCTATTACAGTAAAGCAATTGCGATTCAGAAAACTTATAGAAATAAAATTCTATCTTCTCTTTCCACAGCCAAAGCACTAAAACAACAACAAAATCCCAATTTATACTTTGTTTTTATAGGAAAGAAACTTTAAGAATTAACAGATTTACATTATATCAAAGACAACTGAATTGGTTTTGAAAATTTAGAAGTTAAAGGAACTCACTTTGCAACATGGATGAACCCTTTTTTGTTAACAAATGAGGTGGCACGGGCAAGCACCAATTGCATTTCATATATGCCACAAGGCACGTTCAACGGTTTCAGTAGTTTTAAGAACAAGATCTTCTGAATATTTGTATGAAGTCTTGTCCTTCCCCTCTTGCCTGCCCTCCAGCCTTTTTAAATCTATGCTAAGTTTTGGATTAATTTTTCAGTTTTGGATCAATTATTAATACCTTAAAAGTCACTGACAGCAAACGCAGCATCAATAGGCTCTTATAAAATAGGAATACTATGCAACAGTCACATACTTGAAGGGCTGCAGAATTACTCTAGTGTGTGTACAGTCTCTTTATTGCATAAAGACTAAGAACAGTAGGATCCCAAGGAACCGCAATAGGCAAAGACGCATTTGTTTCTATAGAGTGCTGTTCTGTAGAAACAAGGAAAACAAACTCAGGTCACAGTAGTGACTGAAGATGCCCTTTTTACTTTGGCCATCCAAAAGGTTTCAAGGAACTTTTTAAGCAATCAGATCATCCTGATCACTCTGTGATAAACAGGCAACATTATATTGTTTGTCCTTGTGATACAGAACAGCAGCATCTCACAAAAAATTAACAAAGTGAAACCAAAAAACCTGCTAAGCACTACAGTCCAACAGCTTTCAACCTACATATTGAAACTTGATCTGCTAGCTAAAAGCAGACTTAGTTCTTTGTAGTTACTTCCAATCAGACACTGAAAAGTAAAACCAGAGGTCTCTGTAGATGTGAAACAGTCTGTTCCCCACACTGTGGTGTCAAGTATCAGCTGAACTAGTCTAGTTACTTAAATGGTTTGAAGAGTATAAAGGTTTACTGATTAAAAAAATTTTCATACAAAAACAAAACTCAACGAACATATTTCTCCAGTTCTCATACCTCTTTCTTCCTCGTGCTTTTTGGCTGAGGCACTCTTAGGTCTTCCTCTTCCTCGTCTGCTATGATCTGAATGGCTGTTAGACCTGGATCTTTTTCGGTTTTCTAAGTCTTTATTTACTGCAGAATTAATCTTCTCTCGCTTAACTCTCTCTGTCCGTCTCCTTTTGGCCTCACTCTTGTTGTCTGTGCAAATAAATAGAGATGGTATGATCCAGGGTTGTTTTTACCTTTGTTCTTTATTTACTATTAGTGCCTATTCCACCCAATCACCTTTTCCCTTTAAATCTCTTCACAGCACTGGTTAGATGTCTGTATCATTACAGAACAATTATATCTGACTGATACCCACACAGAAATTAAAGTGTCAGATCCACAAAGAAAATTCACTGCTTGATTCCAAGGATCAAGCCTTTAATTACTTCAAAAGCATTTTGCAACATGAGACACTTGCCAGTACACAGAAAATTTAGTTTCGCATAATAAGATGGAAAATCCTGTGCAGATCTCAGCCACCAAGCCAGCACACTGCATCTAATAGCCAAACAAAAACAAAAAAAGAGAGTTTACTGCACAGGCAAACAGCAAAGCACTTCATCTTCTTCTGACACTAACAATGAAATCATTTGTGCTGCTCACACAAACCAGGGTGCCGAGTCAGTGCTGCCAGCGAATGTCACTTCACGTAGCGTACATGTCCCACCAGACCCCGCCCAGGTTAGGCCTCAGGGTACCCCACACTGAACAGCAGCGCTGTTTTCCTTCATGCCAGAGTCAAAGAGAGTATTTCCATCAGTTTCACCTCTCAGTTAAGCATGCACTAACAAGCTTGGGCACTGAGAGTGTCTGGTCAGCACAGCAGGCTGCTCAGCACGGCCCAGCTGCACATTTGCAGAGCTGCAGCACCATTCTGCTGAACCAACACTGCTAAAACCACCAGAACCGTGCTTTCTAAAAGCAGCTTATGAGCACAGTACAGACATGCACTCTCCCACTGTAACTGCCAGGGGAACCGGTTTCCTTTCACTGCAGCTGTCCTGTTAATGTTGTGTAGACAGGGGGTACAAACCATTGCAGCAGGGTAACTGGTCGCTACTGTTAACATGACAGCTATACTTCACAGCATCACAGACGGGTTGAGGTAGCGAGGAACCTCTAGAGACAGCCACCTCAGGCAGGGCCACCAAGAGCCAGCTGCACAGAGCCACGTCCAGACGGCTTTCTAGTATCTCCAAGGATGGAGCCTGCACGAGCCCTCTGGGAAGCCTGTGGTAGTGCTCACTCTCACAGCAAAAACCTGTTACCTGATGTCCAGAGGAAATATCATGTGCTTCCCACTGTCCCCACTGCTGGCAACGCTTTGCCTAATGCAGTCCTGGATACCGCTCGCTGCCTTTGAGTGATACAAGAGCATGACTCTACCAGATTACAGCATTCAGCTTCATTTAGTAACTACTTTATCAACTTGCAAATAAAACAGTGGGGAAGGGGGCAAGAAAACTGACCAACGCTTCCAAACAGGACCACAGGCCTTGCTCAACCTCCTCATCCTCCAAAGCTCAGTTACCCAGCACAACATCAGGTAATCCCTACACACTGGTAAAGTAAAAGTATTATTCAAAATAGTGACACAGATTATCAAACACTTGTTTCCATTTTGTAGGCCTGGCAGATAATTTTAAAAAGTAGACATCATAAATCAGATAATTTATTTTTTAAACAGTGAATAAGCCCTTTCTCACTGAAAAATTAAAATTAGTTGTGACTAATTCCTGCTAGGGCTGGAAGAAACAATAACAGTGAACACAAGGAGAATGTTCATCAACTGACTTCTTACTGCACCCATCAACAACAAAAGACAAAGTCAGACAGAAGAAATACACTGTTTTTTAATTTAACCACACAAGATGCACCCGCTTTCAGATAAAACATATCACTATTTCAAACAGAGTGCCATCCATCATGAGTAAGTACAATTCAGCATAACTTCTTCAAAAAGGAGGATTTTTACTTTCAGAAAGACCCACTTCAATCAGCAGGTACTCCAAATTCTGATCCCTGTGGCACCTCTGGACATTGAGCTTCAAAACAAAATTAACAGAAAGCTTTCTGTACAGAGTTATTTTGCATAGTGACCAATATGCACAGCTGGAATAGACACTGAATAAGTGCCAAGTACAAAGGAAGTAAGAATGAAAACACCAGCTTTCCTTCCCCTCAAAATTTAAGGAAACTTAACATATTGAGTCGCCTTTGAACTTGTACACAGTGAAGTGAACTGACAACAGTCAATTTGTACAGAGAAACAAAATATTCTCTCCTTGACAAAGAACTGTTGCCCCCTTCTTTCCATCCCTGCAAGTATTACCTGTAATGGGTGGTGACCTCTCAGCACGTTTAGCATGTAAGAGCTTCCGACTAATAAATATGTAGCCACAGGGACATGATTTACATGCAACAGGAACCTAGGAAAACAAAAGACAAGTATTTCAGATAATTTCAAATTATGACAAAATTCCTGCCCATTGAAAAAAAACCCCTTAATAACTCGCTTTTTATCCTCAGAGATATCTCTTCAAATTCATTTTCCATTGCAAACTATGTCCTGTGCTATTGTGCAACTGTATTTAAACATATAAAATCAGATTCTGCAGTGAATCACTCACCCTTTTCTTTATGCCATTGTTAAGTACAGCTTGAATGGTACAGCTGTCACGACCACCATGCACCACAAACCTTGTTCCCAAGACTATCAAAAAGGGGTGGGGGAAGCGGGGAGCACTAAGACATAGGAGAATTAGAACAGAAATACAATTTCTCTTCAGAGAGCAGGAGCAGCTTTAAGCAGGAGTCACTACAGAGCCCGAAGCAGAGCCAGTGCATCTGTACCACTCTGCAACCCAGATGCACAAGGCCAGGTGGTGCCACAGGGACCCAGTGATCTCCTGGTGCACATCGCCTGCAGCAGCTCATCACAAACGGGGTGCAGGCCAGGATTTGTGGCCACAGTGCTGCTCCTGATCAGCTCCAGGACAGGCACAGCACATTCCCCCAGCATCAGAAATTTTAAATGAGAGAAACTGGAAATGCCATGCTTGCATGAAAAACGACAAAAATCATACTGTAAGCAATTAAAAAAAAAGTGATGCTGATGAATTACAAACCTCATTACATTCACATAAAGCCAAGACATTTCAGGACTGTTTAAAGCAGTAAGGAACACACCATACTGCTTTGATTAGGGTTAAGACTGGAAACACAAACCAGAGCAAGCCTAAGCAGAGGTCTGGAGCAGATTAACACACACTAAAGTTTAGTCATGTTGAAGCACGGCAGTGGGGAAAAAAGCAGGAGGCAATTTCTCAAATACAATTCTTTCAGACGGGTCTCTACAAGTTTGGCAGCAGCCACAAGGAGAAGCAGGAGTACGGAACCACAACCGCCTGTTCAAGGGGAGAGGACACTCAGAAGGACCCAGCTCCAGGGTTCTGCTGGCTAGGAAAAACTCCCAAACTACTGTATGACATTGAGAAGGGGAACTCAACTGCTATGCAGAATAAACAAACCATTGTGCTTTCTGCAGCACATCGTAACTCCAGTACTTCACCCTATGAGTGGCCTACAGACTCTGACACAGGCTGTGTGGAACTAGAGACTTCCTAAATCCCTCTATGGAGATGCTGACACAATAAAAATAATCCTCATCATGGTTTACTGAATCTTAGAGCCCAGAGTTTAGCCAACTTTTGTGCACACCCGTCTCCTTGTTCATAAGGACTAAAAAACACTTTTTAAGACAGTTTGTATCTGTTGTAAAGGTGATACAGGAGAGCCATTTCAGCCCATTTTATACACCCGGGTCTCTCCAATAATTATATTTCCAGGCTCAGCCTAAAAGAAATGCAGGGAAAATCATCCAAGGGATCAGGGCAGACCCAAAGTTTTCAGTGAACTTAACTGCCCTTAATAGAACAAGATCGCTTTCGTGTTACTGGTGTGGATGTCACAGGGGGGCATCCAGTGGGAAGGGACTTACTCACTGAAAGTTACCAGTTATCCTTTGAAGACCTACAGAGATAACACCTGTAACATAATTATTACAGCAACATAGCCCTCCAAACTCAACTTTAGCCTATTGGCTTCTCATAGAACAGTTTACCTGAAGCTAAATTAAGAAGTGCTAATCATTTCTTCTTATTGATTGCAAGTACTTCGGCCTCCCCAGTTTAAAGTGCCATGATTTGGTTGTGAAAATACCATCAATTTTTTTTTATTTTAAAAAAGTCCAAATGGTAATTACATACCACACAAATTCCAACAGAAAAAAAGTTGAAAAGTCTACAAAGTGTTACTCAATATTATGCTCCAGTATTTGTGGCTGCCTAAGTATTTCCATGCATGCCACTTCTAGCCAAGAAATAAGAAACAAATGTTTATGGACAAGTTTAACAAACACTGGTGCAGGACACAACCACTTCAGTCACACAAGAGCTTCCCCTCGTGCTGCAAAGGGAGGACTTGCATAGCAGGTGTTCGTTTCTTGTCCTCTCCTTAACACTTAGCACTGGAAAACAATGCCCTAGGAGCAATACTTGTGCTGCGGCAGCACATTAATTCTGTGTGAGCCACATAGGAGTCATTAACACACCTACATTGACTTACACATAATCAGGTGCTTTAGTTGTAAAGCACAGGACAAAGCGAAAGTCTCAGCATCAGCTTAAAAACCCTGTAAAGTGTGCTTTCTGCTCTTCCTGTTGCTGCCAGTCTGACAGTCACTGCACTTATTTTTTTTAAAAAAGCAGTCAAAACCAAAAAAACACCCCACCACCACTCTCACATTCAACATCCCACTAGCTTTAGCACCTCCTTTCACCATGTGGATAAACAGAGCCTGGCACATGGCTCTCTCAGCAGCAATGCTCGACGCGCAGGGGTCTGCTCAGAGCGTGCACCGAGGGCCCCAGGCCCAACGTTCCAAACTCGCCCAGGATGCACAGAAACACTGCAAAAACTACACAAGGTGGAACAAATACAATGAGGCGTTAGTGCACGGCAGGACTCTTATCATCTCAGGGGTCTCTTCCAATCAGGTGATTCTATGATTTTTTCTCAAATCTCCCTCACCAAAGGAAAACTGCATGGGGTCACTTCTTCAGGCACAGTTAAAGCCGAGTGCACGGGTCAGGCTGGGGGCTCGCAACCAGGCTCGGCGGCAGGCGGGGGGCCCCCACACCGAGCCACGCAGCGCCCGCCCCGGCTGGCACAGAGTGGCCGGGGCCTGGCGGTAACATCAGCCCCGAGAACCACTGGCGCAGCCGAGCCGGGGACGCGGCGACAGCTCCAGGCGCTGCCGGTGAGGCTCCGGTGTTAGGAGCTCCCGCTCCTGCGCATCTCGGCTCCCCCAGGGGCAGCACCTCCCTCGGGCGCGGGGCAGCGCCCCTCCCACGCGGCGGGGCCGGCCGGAGGCAGCCGCAACGGCCGTCCTAGTTTTGACGTTTTTAAAGCGCCCCACGAGCAGCCCCGCACTGACCGCTCTCCTGACATCAGTCCCCAAGGACAAACCGCACCGTACGAGTGACCGAGTTCACTGAACGCTTAATTAATTACACCATTACTGAACAGCGCAGGAACAGCCCCGCCCGCCGCTCCCGCACAAGCGCTGCGGGAAGGATATAGTGCGGAATCCGCGTTCCGGGCAGCGGGGAGCGCCCAGCGCCCTCCGCCCCACAACATCCGCATCGGCCCCGGAGGAGGCGGCAGCGCCCCGGGCCCCACCAGCCCCTCCCGCTCCCCGCGACCCTCGCCCAGCCCCGGCGCCGCCCCACCTGCTGATCGCAGTCCGGGCAGGACTTGGTGGCCATCTTCACTTTCTTGGCCCTGCTCGCGGACATGCTCGCTGCTGCCCGAGCGCGCCCGCCCCGCCCCACGCCGCGCGGGGCCACAAAGGAGCCGCGCCCCGCGCCCTGCCCGCCGCAGTCAATTGGCTGCGCAGGGGGGCGGGAGCGGGGCGCCGGCCGGAAGCGGCGGGGCTGGTTTCCGCCCGGGTTGCGCCGCCGCTGCTGCTGGGGCGGAGGCCTGGTGCCCGCTAGCAGTGCTGCAAGAGCGCCGAGTTTCGGGGGCAGCTGGAGAGTTTCGGGCCCCGTTTGTCTGTCTCAGCCCCGTCCGGAGCGCGGGCACCACGAGCCGTGGCGGCGGGGCCGCGGCAGGACGGGCGGCGCCTCGCCCTCAGCAGAGCCTGCGAGTCCGAGGTAAATCACAGCCGGTCCTCGGGAAGCGCCCGGAGCGTGCTGCGAGCCCTCTGGCACCGCGTGGGGAGCACAGGCCCGGGTACCCACGGTGCCCCGCGGCGGCCCAGCCCGGACAGGCCCTGCCCCCTCCTCGGGCCCGGCCCGCGGCAGTGCGGGGGGCGGCTCTGCCCGGCGGTGCCAGGGCCGAGTGACACATGGGCTGGTTTCCCCGGCCTCGTTCTCTCTTCCCCGAGTTGCGTCTCGGAGCTTCACAGGATCGTTAAGGTTGAAAAAAAACCCTCCAAGATCGTGGAGTGAACAGGCTCCCCAGGAGCAGCTCCCAGGACAGCAGTCACAGCCTGACAATATCCCAGCAGTGTTTGGCCAAGGCCCTCAGCCACACGGTGTGAGCATTGGGGTCTTCTGTGCAGGAACAGGAGCTGGACTTGATGCTCCTATGGGTCCCTTCCAACTCAGGTCATTCTGTGAGTCCAGCCGAGCGCGGTGACCCCACAGCCCGCACACAGCGTGTTCGCAGCAGACACACACAGGCGGCTTCAGATTTAGATCAGCCACGTCTGTTGCCAACAGCATGGACAGGTTCCGTGCGGGCAGATATCCAGGGTGCAACCCGGAATCGGGATCAAATCCGTGGAGCCGGGACCGTGAGAGTACTTTGGGATTGTTTTTCTGTCTCCAGCGAGGGTCTTGCTGTGTCCCAGCAGCCGTGCAACAGCAGGGGGCGTGGGCACGGAGCAGGGCCTGGCAGCACAGAAGTTACTGAACGCGCATCAGAGCCAACAGCGCGACGCAATCCCTGCCCTTCCTCACAGAGCAAACAGACTGGTCAGCGACCGCTGTTCAATTGCTCTAACACAAACAGGAGTGTTCCCCTTATCGAATGCAAACAAGATAGTCTTCAGAGCTAATCAACTGATGACTAAAATTTACCAAGCAGACACATATTTTTCTTGTTATCCTAATTAATTAACACATCAGTTTTGAGCTCTGAAAGTCCAAGACTATTTCTTTTGCAGCATTTTAGAGGTTTAATCCAGCACTGAGAAAAAAATAACATCTTTTTAAAGGTACAGGTACCTCCTCTCTTAGAGAGTCAATAATCAGTGGTACCTCGCAAGACCAAATCTCATTTAAAATGTGCTTTATGCTACTTTAAAATAGAAAGTAAGAAAGGTGTGGCATTTCTCTGTTTTATGAAAAGCCACACATGACTCCCTAAGTGTCTGTTCCTGGTGGCTTCTTTTCTTTGTTGTTATCACAAGAGAGTCCAGCTGATCCAAATTGATCCATTCTATGATTCTATATAAAAATCAATCATTATGCCAACAAGCTATAATCCTATTTTCTACGATTCTGATTTTGGCCATTTTGTTAATCATGACAGTTGGCAATACTTCATACTGTTCTGTGATTCTCCTCAGTAGATGTCAGCGTAGCTGTAATCTGAGTACTCTCCGAGTCCTTTCATAAGGAATCAGCGTTGTGCCTAACAAGTCCTTTGAGGTCCTGTTACTCTGAACTCAGGCAACAACAACATTTAAGTGGTATAAATGTGTTTGTTCTCCCAGTACAGCCAAATATTGAGTGTTTCCCAATTACAAAGCAGTTTGTTCTTCACGATGTTGTTACGCATTGATGTCATTTGGTTTCAGGATGATGACCTCTCTCCAGTTTAGGTTTTGCACATTAGGGCTTGCCTGAAAAAAAAAAGAGACCATGCCAGCAGTGTGAGGATGCCAGCTGCTACCAACACAAGGCCATGAGCCAGCTCAAGTGCTGCAGCCTCACCAGGCTTCCTAATCCTGCTCTCCAGCCACTGCAGTATCTTCCCTCCTTACCACCCAACCCACAATCCGGGCGGCAGAGTCCAGCCAAGGGGGAGCCCACTGCACTAAACGTCTTATTTTTTCTACACCTAGACCTAAAGGTCACATCTTTTCTATACCTCTTCTGTGCTTCTTTTGGGAATCAGAAAGAAACACTTTAATTTCTAGCTCTTATGTTTTAGTAAGTTGCTGTATTAGTAATGGCAAAAAAAAAATCATTCAACTTTTCCATTCAACTGCTTGACTCTACTTGATTCTTAAAGCAAATCTGCGCAACACAGTGAGCTCATCCATGTATAGGTCACTGAAGCCCTCAACAATAACCTAAAATCCTGGTGGGAAGATCCCTGTCTAAATCAAGGTGAAGCATAACCTACTAAGTGAGTCTTGGGCCACAGGTCAGCAGTGGTTTTTAAAAAAGATATATTTGCTTTGTGAAACAAGTTAGCTTCAGAGGAGATTTTTAAAATAAGCTTTTATTAAAATGTTAAATTATTTAATGCCAGTAGCAGCTACTGTTCCCTAAAAAAGGCTTCACATTTTATTTTCATATAGCAGGGAAACTTTATTAAAATCTATAGGTTGTTCAGAATAGTTTTGGTTTTCATCAAAAACCTTGTGGTTTTATTTAAATGTAGTGCATATTAAAAATGCTTTGCAAAATAAAATTACATTATTTTCATAGAGGTCTTTTCCAATTGATTCTTACAAAGCTAATTCAATAGACTATTCTACATGTGTCATTTTGGGTTTGGTTTTTGGGCAAGGAGTTAGGGTTTGGGTTTTTTTTTTTTTGCTTATCATGAGAGAATGAGAGCTGGTAAATATTAAGATAGAAAGTCACTGAACTGGCACTTTTTCCACTGCCTGCATTGAGCTTTGGACCAGACCTTAAAGGTTTATGCTCAGTTTGAAAACAACAGGAACAGTAATCTCTCTGAAGATGCTCATTCCATTCTGAACCGCTGCCATCAGCAGTATTCACAGGAGACAACTGCCCTCCATACCAGTACAACACAGAATACAGGAAGGGTTTGGTCTTTTTGCATAAAAAGTCATTTATGTAACGTGATTTCCATTTACTTAGTGCTCTCAGAATACATTTAAATATTCAAATTACATTTAATAATACTATTTAAATGTAATTAACAGTACATTTTAAGCTATTAAGAGTAGTTTTCTATTCAGAGTTTTAATATCCTTTGTTTTTCTATCCAGTGTTTTCTATCCTTTGTTTAAATGAAACTGCAGAGGAAAAATGAATGCTTGGTTACCATGTGCCCTTATTGTAATCCTGGGGTTGAAGCCATGACAAAGCAGCCTGAGCCTGCAACTGTGCGTGCTGTCTGCAGTTCAACTCGGGGGGAGGGAGAGAGAAGGGAAGACTTCCCTAAGGAAGTACACAAGGGTACTTCATCCTGACCAGGTCATTGCACAAGACTTTCTCAAAGACCCATTAACGTACCTCACAGCTCATGAGATCAGTTTTCTTCTCCTCATTTATCAGTAGATATGCGAGGCCACAAGAGCGCTGTGCACAAGGAGCAGTCACGCTGATGCAGGTGGGGAATGGCAACTCCCCTGGAGTCATCGGGAGCTCTGTTGCTGACTTCAAAGGGCAAGAAGATGGCACAGCTTGTCCTCTGCGAAGTCCCACACACGCCACTTCCTTGCCTGCAAGTAGCTGTAGCAGGATAACTTTTTGGAGACAGGCTTATCATAATTAAAGCAACAGATACCTTTTCTGTAACACAAACAAGACCTCACATTACATTGAACATAGAAAGGCGCTTTTATTCCATCTATTTATTTCCTATGCGTATTTCTTAACTTAGGAAATTATTCAGACTACTGGAATTCATGTTTGCATACATTCATTTAAGTGTTTTACTAAAAACTTCTGCTTTGGCTTGTGCTCCACATGTTTTAAGACCATTCACCTTATTCCAGTGCTGCCAAGCCCCAGTATGTATTGACAAGCAGGATTCTAGAGTTCCTAACGCAGTGTGTGGCCTTGCTTGGCGTGCCAGCATGAAGGGGAGGTGGCAGGTGGTCCGTGTCCATCCTCCCTGGGGGATCAATCCGAGATCCCGGGCAGCACTGGCTGGAAACTTTCTGCTATGCCAGCTGTTTCTGGAGGTGGATTGGGAGTGGAACAGGCGTGCAAGGACCAAGAGCAAAGGTTAATTTGTGTTCTTCCCCTGGCAAAATTAATGGACTTTGATTTTTAACAGGCTGGGTAGCATTTCAACCCCAATTTCTAATGAACCCTCCAACACTCACAGTCAAGATGTCTGGGGAGTCTACTTGTATACCCTGAGTGCAAATATTAGAATTTAAAATAAATTGAGAATTTCAGGTGATCTGATTATCGTAAAATGAGTTCTGGTTTTGTTTTTATGGTAAATTTGACCTTGACAAGTCTTACCACAGCTTGAAATCTTCTCTTCTGAACTACATTTTATCAGACCTGGAAAGAAAGTGTCATGACACTGCTGGTTAATTATCAGTCAAAAAGCCAGATATGGGCAACACTCAGCATCACACAACTGATGGCAGCTTTAAAGGAAAAAGGTCAAAATGTACAGGGTCCAATATTTAGCATTTCAGAAGTTAAGAAGATTTAAAAAAATATAGGAGGAAAAGATCAGTCTGAAGGAGCAGCAGACTGCCATGTCCTGGAACAGTTATGATGCTGCAAATAAAAGTGTCCTTCTTGAATTTGTAACATCTAGAAACGCTTCCGTGGGTCACTTTGTGAGCACAATCTGAGCTGGGGCACAAGCGGGGCTGGGTGCTCCACGCAGTCTCTCGGGCTGAGCAGAAACCCAGAAAAACCTTTCTGTGCTCTCAGTGCGGTGGCTGGGAACGCGCAAAGTTCAATCCTTGGATGAAACGAGGGAGTTTTCTGCACCATCTCAAGATGGTCCTTTCAGAACAAAAACCATCCAATTTCTGCTCATTTTTAACTACGAGTTGACTAAAATTCTCAGGTAGCAATTATTTCTAACAGCACCGAGCAAGAGCTAAAAGGCGGCACCTGAACTGGAACAGAAACAGTAGGGCAGGGGAAGCTGGTTTGAACGAAGGAGCAGTGAAGTCGAGGGCCAAGGAAAGGCACGAAACCGCACAGAACGGAACCCGCGTCTCAAACCATCAAATTTGGGGACGCAAGACAGACAGCGGGGCGACCGCTGGGTCACAGGGGCGTTCCCGAGGGAATGCGGGATTAGTCCCGCATTCTATGCCCCGGCTGCCAGGGTTTCTTTGCGGCAGAGCCCTAGCCACTCCTTATAGAAGCTAAACGTCACGCGCCAGGGCAACGCGGTCACCTGGGGACAACGGGGGCAGCGCGGCGGCGGGGCTGTGAGCGCGGAGCTGAGGGGTGGGACGGTGCAGAGGGGCGGGACGGTGCAGAGGGGCGGGACGGAGCGGAGGGGAGGGGACGGAGCTGAGTGATGGGGCGGGGCTGAGGAGTGGAGGCGGAGCTGAGGGCAGGGGCGGAGTTGAGGGGCAGAGGCGGAGCTAAGGGGCAGGGGCGGGGCTAAGGGGCAGGGACGGAACTGAGGGGCGGGGCAAAACTGAGGGGGAGAGGCGGAGCTGAGAGGTGGGGCGGAGCTAAGGGGCGGAGGCAGAGCCGAAGGGAAGGGACGGAGCTAGGCGGGGGCGCAGCTGAGGGTCGGAGGCGGAGCTGAGGGGTGGGGGCGGAGTTGAGTGC
>JAUMJL010001566.1:0-28647 GCA_033558185.1 Dromococcyx pavoninus | reverse complement strand
CATTGGCCGGTGTCTGGGGGCGGGACCCGGAAACGCGGGCCGCGCCGCCGCCGCAGCCGCAGCATGGCTGCCGTCCCGCCCGACTCCTGGCAGCCGCCCACCGTCTCCATGGAGACCACGTAAGGCCCCGTCCCCCCGGTACCGGTACCGGACACCCCCAGCTCCGCCCCCGAGGTACCAGACAGCCCCCAGTGCCCCTTCCCACCTCCAGTGTCCCCCCCTTTCCCCCCCGGTGCTCACCCCCGGACAGCCCCAGCACCCCCTTCTGGTACCAAACACCCCTTCAGTTCCCTTGGGCCCCCCCCCGGTCTGCTCCTACCCCCCAGCCCCCTCTCATTACCGGGGAGCCCCCAGTGCTCCCCCGCCCAGTACTGAACAGCCCCCAGTGTCCCCAGGTACCAGCCCCCCCCGCAGTGCCCTGGCTCCCCTCCCACCCCTCCAGCCCCCCCCCGGTACCGGACAGCCCCCAGTGCCCCCCCTTCCACCTCCAGTGCCCCCCCCCGGTCACCTCCGACCCCCCCCCCCCCCCCCCCAGTGCTTTCCCCCCGGACAGCCCCCAGTCCCTCCTGCTGGTACCGGGCACCCCTCTCCCACCCCCGGCCCCCCCGTTGGTCTCTGTGCCCCTCACCCCATGACGCGGTGCTGTGCGGTGCAGGATGGGCCCGCTGGTGCTGGAGCTGTACTGGCAGCATGCGCCCCGCACCTGCAAGAACTTCGCCGAGCTCTGCCGCCGCGGCTACTACAACGGCACCCGCTTCCACCGCATCATCCGCGACTTCATGGTGCAGGGGGGGGACCCCACCGGCACCGGTGAGTGACCTCCCTCAACCGGTACCGGGGCCTGGCTGAGACACCCCAAACCAGTAGTGGTGATAGACTTCCCTCAGCGGGTAACAGGGGGCTTGGCTGAGCACCCCCCAACCCGTACCAGTGAGAGACCCCCCCCCAAACGGTAACAGGGGGCCTGGCTGAGCCCCCCCCAACCCGTACTGGGAACCAACTGAGCCCCCTCCAACCCGTACCAGTAAGAGATCCCCCCCAAATGGTAACAGGGGGCCTGGCTGAGACCCCCCAACCTGTACCAGTGAGAGACCCCCCAAATGGTAACAGGGGACTTGGCTGAGCCCCCCCCCAACCCGTACCAGTGAGAGAACCCCCCCACTAATGGTAACAGGGAGCCTGGCTCAGACACCCCCGCCCCCCAAGTGGTACCAGTGAGGGACGTCCCCTGCCCAGCTGGTACCAGGAAGCAACCCCCCCCCCATCCCACCAGTACTGGGGACCAGGCTGAGACCCCCCCACAACTGGTACTGGTGAGCAACCCCCCCACACCCACCAGTACCGAGGCCCAGCTAAGCCCCCCCATTTCACTCCCCCCAGGCCGCGGTGGAGCCTCCATCTATGGGAAGCAGTTTGAGGATGAGCTGCACCCTGACCTGAAGTTCACCGGTGAGTGGACAGGATGGCCCCCAGGACCCCACCTATGGGGTGGGATGGCCCCCATGGCCCCCAGGACCCCACCCATGGGATAGCATGTCCCACGTGATGACCTTGGCCATGGGGTGGCCTGTCTCCCATGTCCCTCAAGACCCCATCCATTGGGTTGAATGTCTCCTAAGACCTCATCGCTGAGGGATGATGTTCCCCATGATGAACTTTGCCATAGGGTGGCATGCCCCTCATGTCCCTAAGACCCCACCCATGGGGTGTCATGTTCCTGTGTCCCCCAGGACTCCATCCATGAAGTCAGATGTCCCCCATGTCCCCTAAGACCTCGCCCCTGTGGGATGATGTTCCCCACGATGAGCTTGGCTTCCTGTGTTCCCCAGGACCCTATCCATGGGATGACATGTCCCACATGATGCCAGAACCTTGGCCATGGGAAGACGTGTCCCCCAGGACCCTGGCTACGTGGTGGCATGTCCTGCAAGATCCCATCCATGGGGTCGCATGTCCCACATGCTGACCTTGGCCATGGGTTGATGTGTCCCCCAGGACCCTACCCATGAGGTGACACATCCTGCAAGACCCCATCTATGGCACAGCAAATCTCCTGTGATATGAAACCCCACCCAACCCCCCCAAAACCCATCACATTCATGGTGTCCATCCGTCCGTCTGTCCATCCCAGGTGCTGGCATCTTGGCCATGGCCAACGCGGGGCCGGACACCAATGGCAGCCAGTTCTTCTTGACGCTGGGCCCGGCACAGTGGTTGGATGGGAAGCACAGCATCTTCGGGAGGGTCTGCCAGGGCATGGGCGTGCTGGGCCGCTTGGCCATGGTGGAGACCAACGCCCAGGACCGACCCCTTGACGACGTCAAGGTCATCAAGGCTTTTCCTTCAGGATAAGGGGGACTATGGGGAGGGTGGTGGGGGTCCCCCACTTGGTCTTCACTGGTTTGTAGTGCTTGTTTGTAATAAAAGAGGTGTGGGAAGTGGTGGTGGTGGTGGTGACCCCTCTCGTGGTGGTGACCCTCCTCGTGGTGGTGACCTCTCTGTTGGTGGTGAACTCCCCCGTGATGGTGACTGTCGTGTTGGTGATCCCCCGCGGTGGTGACAACCTCCATGGTAGTGATCCCCCCCTATGATAGTGACCCCCTCCCGTGGTGGGAACACCCTCATGGTCATGACCACCCCTGCCTCTGTGTTAGTGACGTCCTCCATGGTGGTAACCTCCGATTGATAGTGACCCCCTCGTGATGTTGAACCACTCCATGGTGGTGACCTCCCCCCGCGGCGGTGACCCCCATTGGTGGTGACCCCTCCCATGGCCGTGACTCCCAGTGGTGGTGACCCTCCCTGTGGCTGTGACACTCCCCCCCCCTCCATGGTGGTGACACCCCCGTGGTGGTGACCCTCAATGGTGACCCCTCTGTGGTAGTTGCCTCCCCCCATGGTGGTGACACCCCACGTCATGATGACCCTCCCCACACAGTGGTGGTGACCCCCAGAGGTGGTGCCCCCTCATCTCAAAGGCACTGGTGTGGGGAGCACAGGTAGCACTGGGGATGCTGGGGGCTGTACTGGGAGAACAGGGAGGTGCCAGGGTAGGGCTTGGGACAGGGCTGGGAGCTACTAGGTGATACTGGGATGGTACTGGGAGCTACTGGGGGATACTGGGATGGTGTGGAGGTGGTACTGGGAGCCCCTGGGAATACTGAGATGGTGCGGGGTTAGTACTGGGAGCCCCTGCGGATATTGGGATGGTGTGAGGGTGGTACTTGGAGCCCCTGGTGGATACTGGGATGGTGTGGTCTAGCAGCGGTACCGGGCATCCAGGGGGTACCGGGGATGGTACCGGGGGGTCTGGGAGCGGTACCGGGAGCGACACCGGGGATGGAGGTGATACCGGGGTTCCGGGCGATACCGGAGGCGGTCCCGGGGGATCCGGGGCGGTCCTGGGGATCTGGGGGCGATAGCAGGGGCGGTGAGGGGGCAGTATGGGGGGCACGAGGGTGATACCGGGGATGCGGGGAGGGATCCCGGGGGCGGTGCCGAGGGGTCTGGGAGCCGTACCGGAGATGCAGGGTGATATGGGGGCGGTTCCGGGGGCGATGCTGGGTCTGGGGGCGATACCGGGGCGGTCCCGGGGGCGGTCCCGGGGGCGGTCCCGGAGCCCCCGGGGGGCGGTGTCGCAGGGAGCACCGGGGCAGCCCCCCGGTGCCGGGGCGGAGCCGATCCCGGTGCCGGTGCCAGTGGCGGTGTCGGAGCGGGCACAGCCCGGGCATGGCCGGCCTGGGCGCCCCCGAGCCGGGCAGCGGCCCCGGCCCCGTCCCGGCCACCCGTGTGGAGCTCACCGTGTCCTGCAGGTACCGGCGCTGGGAGCATGGGGGTGCACCGGGAGGCACTGGGATGAGCTGGGAGGCGCTGGGATGAGCTGGGAGGCAGTGGGAGGCAGGGAGGATGCAGTGGGAAGCAGCGGGGAGTGGGAGGTAGCGAGGAGCGGGAAGCAATCAGCATTGGGAGGCAGCTGGGTGGCACTGGGATGATCTGGGAGGCGCTGGGATGCACTGGGAGGCAGCGGGAGGCAGTGAGGATACATTGGGAAGCAGCGGGGAGTGGGAGGTAGCGAGGAGCGGGAAGCAGCATTGGGAGGCACTGGGAGGCACTGGAAGGCAATGGGAAGCGAGGAGGTAGTCGGCATTGGGAGACACTGAGCTGCACCGGGAGGCACTGGGATGAGCTGGGAGGTTCTAGGATGCGCTGGGAGGCACTTGGGGGGGGGCACTGGGAGGCAGCGGGAGCAGGGAATAGTCGGCACTGGGAGGCATTGGGAGGGAGCAAGGGAGTCGGGGGTGGCTGGCATTGGGAGGCAGCGGGGTTGCACTGGGAGGCAGTGGGGAGTGGGCGTAGTCTGGGATGCACTGGGAGACACTGGGATGCAGCAGGGAATAGAAGACAGTCAGTGCTGTAGGATGCTGGGAGAACAGGGAGCACTGGGGGATACTGGAGGAGCGGGAAATGGCTGGGGCGTTGGGTACTGGGGGCACAGGGGGCACTCACTGTTGGAGGGCATTGGCCAGTACTGGGAAAGCCAGGGGTGCTGTGGGTGGAAGGCACTGGGAGGCACTGGAAGAGCGGGGAGCACTGGGGAGGATGTGGGGAGCACTGGGAGAGCGGGGAGAACTGGGGGCATGTGAGGGGCACTGGGAGAGCGGGAAACCCTGAAGGGGGATGTGGGGAGCCCTGGGGGGTTGTGGGGTCACTGGGAGACACTGGTAGAGCAGGGAACACTGGGAGAGTGTGTGTGGGGGGGCACTGGGAGAGTGAGGAGGGGTGCGTGGAGAAGGGGGCCCTGAGTTTCAGTGGGGGTCAGGAGGTGCCCTCCAGTACCATCAGCCCCTAACGCAGGTGTCGGGGGGGGGGCACCCATGGGTGCTGGGGACAGAAACGGGGGGCTGGGGGAGGAGGAGATACCCCTGATACCCCCGGAGGTGGTGGTGGGGGGCATTGAATCAGCTGCCCACCCCCCTCCCACCCTGGGAACCCTCTGCACCTCCCCCTCAGGCTGAGGGTCTGCTGGGTCGGGGTGCTGGGTGTCCCGTGCCCCGGCCCTCAGGATGCAGTGGGTGCTCCCCCCCGTGCAATGTGAGTACCTCCATCATGCAGTGGGTGCTCCCCCCCGTGCAGTGGGTGCCCCCATCGTGCAGTGGGTGTCCCCCCCCCGTGCAGTGGGTGTCCTCCCGGCTGCGCTGCCTGCGGCCGCTCCGACCTATTTTCCTCCCACTCCATCGGGGACCGGAGCGAGTCCCAGCGCTCGGAGCAGCTCAGCGCTGCGGGGAGGCGGGAGGAGACGGGGCGCTGGGGGCCACCTCCCGCGGCCCTGAGCACCCCAACACGCGGCTGTGCACCCCAACACCCAGCTGTGCAATCCTCCGACACAGCCGTGCACCCCAACACCCAGCTATGCAATCCCCCGGCACAGCCACACACCCCAACGCATGGCTGGGCAGCACCCACCATCCAGCCATGCACCCCAAACGCCCAGCTGTGCGCCCCCCAACACACGGCCATGCACCCCAACGCGTGGCTGGGCACCCCTTGGCGCACAACACGGAACACACGTAGCCACGTACCCCCTGGCACATGGCTGAGCACCCCCTGACACACAGCTGGGCACCCCAAAATCCGTCCATACGCCCCTCGCCACGAGGCTGAGCACACCCTGACACATGGCTGAGCACCCCAACACCCAGCACAGAACACACTGAGCTGTAGTGGCCGTGCACCCCGACACATAGCGTGGGGCACACGTGGCTGTGCACACCCTGACACAACCACACACCCCAACACCTGTCTGGGCGCCCCCCGATGCACGGCATGGAGCACCCACAGCTTTGCACACCCAGACATGCAGGATGAGACACACACCCGGCTGTGCACCCCGAAACATGGCTGGGCACACAGTCACACAGCCATACACCCCAACACCCAACGGTGCACCCCGACACGTGGCACGGAGCACACCTGGCTGTGGGCACACGCACACCTGTGCCCAGCGCCCCATCTCCCCGCAGGCATCTCCTGGACAAGGACACCTTTTCCAAGTCGGACCCACGTGAGTAGATACTGGGGTGTCTGAGAGTCCTGGGGGGTGTCCAGGGGTCTGGAGGTGTCTGTGGTTATCTGGAGGTATCCGGGGTTGTCTGGAGGTCTGGGGGGGGCTGGAGGTCTGGGGGTTCTGGAGGTATCCAGGGGTCTGGAGGTGTCTGGGGCTATCTGGGGGTCTGGAGGTGTCTGGGGGATCTGGAGGTATCCAGGGGTCTGGAGGTGTCTGGGGCTGTCTGGGGGGGTCTGGAAGTGTCCACCCCCCTGACCCAACCCCCTGCCCCCCCACAGTCTGCGTGCTCTACACTCAGCGCCCCGGGTGCCGGCAGTGGCGGGAGGTGAGTGCCCGGATGGACCAACCGACAGACAGCCAGACAGCTGGCGTGATGGCCAATCAGCATGTTGGGGTGCTGGTCAACTGGCCAATCAGCAGGTCAAGTCCTGGCCAGCCGCATGGTGGGGTGCTGACCAATGGGCACGTTGGGTTGTTGGCCAACTGGCCAATCAGCAAGTTGGGGTGCTGGCTAACTGGTCAATCAGTAGGTCAAATCCTGGCCAACTGTGTGTTGGGGTGCTGACCAATGGGCACGTTGGGTTGTTGGCCAACTGGCCAATCAGCATGTTGAGGTGCTGCCCAGCTGGCCTATCACCAGTGAGCAATCCTGTGCCAGGGTGCAGCAGCCAATCCCGTGCTGGGGTGCAGCCAGCAGCCAATCAGCGCTCTGGAGAGCCGAGGAGCGTGTTGGGGTGCTGGGCACCCGGCCAACCAGCCACTGGCGTGCGGCCAGCTGGCCCCAGGGATGGGACACTTGGGGACGCCCCTTGGGGTGCCCCAGCCCCCCCTTGCTCCCTCCCGCCCCCCGCCCCGCCGCGAGCGCCTTGTAATTAACTGCTGCTTAATTGAGGGGCTTCGGGCCTTAATGAGCAGGCGAGGCCTGGGCAGGACGTGGTGCCAGCCGCGTGCTCGATGACAAAGGGGCACCTGGCCTGCCGTGCTTGGCCTGGGTGTCCCCTCCCACCCCCTGCGTCACCCCATGTCCCACATGTCCCTTGGTGTCACTGTCCCTCTCCCCAACCCCCTCTGGTCTTCTTCTTCCACCCCATCCCCACGTCCCCGTGTCCTTGTGTCCCATTCCCATGTCCCCATGTCCCTGTGTCCCATATCCCCATGTTCCTGAGCACCCAAACCCATGTCCCCACGTTCCCACACCCGTGTCCTCGTGTTCCCATACCCATGTCCCCACACCACTGTGTCCTCATGTCCTTGTGTCTCCATATCCCCAGGTTCCTGTGTCCCTATATCCTGTCCCCATGTCCCTGTGTCCCCATACGCACATCCCCGTTCCCCTGTGTCCTCACCCCTGTGTCCCTATCCCCAAGTCCTTGTGTGCCCATGTCCCCCTGTGCCTGTGACCCCATCCCTGTGCCCCACTGATGGCTCCGTGTCCCCAGTTTGGCCGAACAGAGGTCATCGACAACACCCTGAACCCCGACTTCCTGCGCAAGTTTGTCCTTGACTACTTCTTCGAGGAGAAGCAGAACCTCCGCTTTGACCTGTGAGTGTCCCCCTCTGCCCCTCCAGTGACACCCCCTGCCCCCCCAGTGTCACCCCCTGCCCACCATGGTCCCCAGCACCACGGCCCCACCTTGCTGCGGGGCTGGGCAGGGCTCAGCCTGTGCTGGTGGGTGGCATCTGTCCCTATCCCAGGCCCGTTCTTGTCACTGCCCAGTCCCTGTCCCTCTGTCCCCGTTGCTGTGCCACCACTGTCCTTGTGCTCATCCACCTCCCTGTCCCCATCCCCATCTCCATCCCATGCTTGTCCTTGTCCACATCTCCATCCCTGTCCTTATCCCAACCTGCCCTGTCCTCACACCTAACCCATCACTCTTTGTGTCGATCCCATCCCTGTCCCCATCCCACCTCGATTCCCATTTGTGTTCAGTCCCCATTCTTGGCCCCTCCCTGTCGCCATCCCATCCCCATCCCTGTCCCCATCCCATGCCATCCCATCCTGTCACTGTCCCCATACCTAACCCAATGCTATTTGTGTCCCATCCATGTCCCATCCCTGTCCCCATCCCATCCCATCCCAGTCCCCAAGGCCACTCAGCACACCCCCTGCTCTCTCCCCAGGTACGATGTGGACTCCAAGAGCCCCGACCTCTCCAAGCATGTAATTGGGGGCCAATCCTGCTGCCCCCCAGCCCCTGGCACTGGAGGCTGGGGACAGGGATGGGGATGGGGATGTGGGGACAGGGCTGGGGGACAGGGATGGGGACAGTCTGGGGGACAAGGCTGGGAACAGGACTGGGGGACAGGGCTGGGGGGACTGGGATAGGGACAGTCTGGGGGACAGGGATGGGGGGACAGGGTTAAGGGGACAGGATTGGGGGGACTGGGCTGGGGACAGGGCTGAGGAGAGTCTGGGGGGTGGGAATGGGGGCCGGGGATGGGGGACAGATTGGGGACAGGGCTGGGGACAGACCCAGTGACCCCTGGCTCCGGCAGGATTTCCTGGGCCAGGCCTTTTGCACCCTGGGTGAGATCGTGGGCTCGGCCGGCAGCCGCCTGGAGAAGCCCCTGACGTGAGCCCCCCTGTGCCTTGGTGTCCCCGCGGGGCCCTGTGCCCTGGTGTCCCCGTGTCCCTATGTCCCCGTGTCCCCCCCTCCGGCACTGGCAGGACGCCCACGTCCTTATCGGGGTGTCAGGGATGGAGACCAGACCATGGTGCCGACAGCACTGGCTCCAGCCTGCCCGTGCCCCCCGTGCCCCCCCCCCAGAAGCCCTTGCCTCAGTTTCCCCACAGGGGATCTGGCTTTTTTTTGGGGGGGGGGGGGGAGTGGTGTCCCCTTTGTCACCCCTCATGGTGTGTCCCAGCAGGATGGGAACAGTCACCACGCACGCCCGGGGTAGGAGACCCGCTCCAGCTGTCTCCAACGGGTGAGTTTTGGGGTGCCCAGCCCTGAGGGGGTCACCTGGGTCACCATGTGTGTTCCCCAACGTGATCACAGCCCTTCCCGCAGTGGCATTCCCGGGAAGAAGTGTGGCACCATCATCCTCCTCGCCGAGGAGCTGAGCAACTGCCGGGTGAGCCCTTCTCCAGGGAGGGGTGGGGACACACTGGGGACACCCCAGTGCCATTCTCGGGGGTGGTGAAACCCCCCCCTTGGGTCTTCCTCACGCTGGAGTGAGGAAGATGAGGGGCAGGGCTGACCTGTCTCCATGAGGTGTTCCAAGGGTGCTGGGTCCCTCAGCAACCCCCCAAATCCTGCACCCCCCATGCCCTGGTGACCCCCCCGTCCCTGTCCCTGCCGTAGGACGTGGCCACGCTGCAGTTCTGCGCCAACAAACTGGACAAGAAGGATTTCTTCGGCAAATCCGACCCCTTCATGGTCTTCTACCGCAGCAACGAGGACGGGACGTGAGCGAACCCCCACCCAAAACACAATGGCACCCCCTGATCGCAGCGTGGGGGGACACAGCCCCAGCCACGGGGACACCTGGGGGACCTCTGATGTCCCCATGGTGCTGGGCTGGCTTTGGGGAGGGGCTGCAGTATTTATCCCTAGGGTGATGGGGTTGCCATCAGAGGGTGACCCCCTTGTCGTCCCCTCCTTTGTCCCTTCCAGCTTCACCATCTGCCACAAGACAGAGGTGGTGAGGAACACGCTGAACCCCGTCTGGCAGGCGTTCACCATCCCCGTGCGTGCCCTGTGCAACGGCGACTACGACCGGTGAGCGCTGGGACCTCCTGGGGGGGGGGGGGGCGAGGGCGGCCACTCTGCACCCTCTTCCTGCAGTCTCTGTGGTTCTTGTAATGCCCAAGCCCTCCAGCATAGAAACACTTGGTGGGAAAAGACCTTTGAGATTATCAAGTCCATCTGTGGACCAACCCTTCATCATCCCATCCCGTGGTGCCTCAGTTTACCCACGTGAGCAAAGGGCTCAATTGAGGGTGGCCACTCTGCACCCTCTTCCCGCAGCCTCTGTGGTTCCTACAATGCCCAAGCCCTCCAGAATCCCGCACCACGTGCCTCAGTTTACCCATCCGAGCAATGGGCTCGGCTGCCAGCACAGAGCCATCCCTGGGGGGGTGTCCCCCCCCACCCACCCAAAACTGGTGTTGCCGACTGCGTGTCCTGGCAAACAAAGCTTGGCGCTGGCTCGACGTTGCCCCGTGTCGGATGTTGCTGTGGCAACGATGGATAAAAATATCCCTCCGAAAAAGCCTGAGGAGGAGGAGGAAGGAGGAAAAGGCCCACAGAGGCGTCAAAACAAACCCAGGGCGGCCACGAGGGCCCATTGCAGCCCTTGGGGGGAGGGGCTGGAGTTCTGGGGGGGCCAAGAACTGGTTCTGACCCCCCACACACACCTTGCCTTGCAGAGCCATCAAGGTGGAGGTGTACGACTGGGACCGCGATGGCAGGTGAGTGGGGGGTGGTCCTGGGGACCCCCTCCCAGCCTCACCCCAGGTGATGGGGACCCCTCTCGTTGCCTCCCAGCCACGATTTCATCGGGGAGTTCACCACAAGCTACCGGGAGCTGGCGCGGGGGCAGAGCCAGTTCAACGTCTACGAGGTGAGGAGAGCAGGGCCAGGGACCCAGGGGGTGGGGAAGGGGGTGGCAGCTGCACCCATGGGTGTTGTGGTCCCCGCTGCACCCCTGGGTGCTACAGACCCCGGACTGCCACTGCTGCACCCATGGGTTCCATAGCCCCCTATGCTGCATTCTGGGTGTTACAGTCCTTGTGGTACCCCCTGCACCCTTGGGTGCCCCAGCCCCCTGCACTGCACCTGGGTGTTACAGTCCCCAGGGTACCCCTCTGCATCCCTGGGTGTCATAGTCCCCATGCCACACCCCGGGGCATCACAGTCCCTTGGGTGCCCCTGCTGCACCCCTGGGTGTTCTTGTCCTGTGCAGCATCCCCGGGGTTTTGGTCCTCAGGGTGTCCCTCTGGGTGTCATGGTCCCCATGTCGCCCCCGTGGGGCATCACAGTCTCTTGGGTCCCCCTCTTACACCCCTGGCTGTCCCAGACCCCTGCCCTGCGCCCAGTGTTATTGTCCCCGTGGTACCCCCTGGACCCCTGGGTGCTGCATCTCCCCGACCCCTCCCCCCCAGGTGGTGAACCCCAGAAAGAAGATGAAGAAGAAGAAGTACCTGAACTCGGGGACGGTGAGGACCGGGGGGGGGGATGCAGAGAGGGGATGGGGGGTGCAGCCCCTGTCCGTCCCCCCCCCCCCTCTGCTCAGCCCCTGTCCCTCGCAGGTGACGCTGTTGTCCTTCGCCGTGGAGTCCGACCACACCTTCCTGGACTACATCAGGGGCGGGTGAGCGGGGCGGGACGAGTCTCAGTGGCCCCATCGGTGTCCCAGGAGCCGATAGGGTGCCTGGCACGGGGTCCCCAGCACCCACCGCCGCTCCCTTGGGTGCAGGGTGAAACCTCAGCGCAGGGAGATCTTGGAGTATCCTGAACGGGGAAGTTTGGCGGGGTGGATGCAACCAGTCCTGGGATGCTCACCCGGGGAGAGCCAGTCTGGGGAGGAGGAGCTGGCCTGGGAGAGGGCTGTGCCCCTAATCCCATGGGTCGCATCCTGCACCACCCTCCCCAGGTCCCTAAATCTGCTTTCACCCCCCCCCCCCCCCCTTCAGGACCCAAATCAACTTCACGGTGGCCATCGACTTCACCGCATCCAACGGTGAGCATGGGGCTGGGTCCCCGTCCCCCCCCCCAGCTTAAATTAATGAGGGGGGGCTCATTAAATTGATGATGGGGGTTGGATCTGGCCTGGCTGAGCCCCCTGCCCATGCAGGGAACCCCTCACAGTCCACCTCGCTGCACTACCTGAGCCCCTACCAGCTCAACGCCTACACCATGGCCCTCAAGGCGGTGGGTGAGATCATCCAGGACTACGACAGCGACAAGATGTTCCCCGCCCTCGGCTTCGGTGCCAAGATCCCACCGGATGGACGCGTGTCCCATGAATTCCCACTGGTGAGGGGCTGCCTGGAGAGGTGGTGACAAGGTTGGGGATGTGGTGGCATCATCCCTGCCACTGGGACTCCTCGTTCTGCTCAACGAGGATGTGGTGGCATCGTCCTTGTCTTTGGGGCTCCTCGTTCTGCTCAATGGGGATGCGGTGGCATTGTCCTTGTCATTGGGGCTCAATGGGGATGTGGTGGCATCATCCCTGTCATCGGGGCTCCTCGTTCTCCAGAACGGGGACGCGGCCAACCCGGCGTGCAGCGGCATCGAGGGTGTGCTCGAGGCCTACCACCGCAGCCTGCGCAGCGTCCAGCTCTACGGCCCCACCAACTTCGCCCCTGTGGTCAACCACGTTGCTCGGTAAGGGGGTCCCAGCGCCCTCCTGGGGGGCTGTGCCCAGCCTGGTGACACTCACGAGGTGTCCCTCAGCTCGGCGGCGGAGGTGCTGGATGGGTCTCAGTACTTCGTGCTGCTCATCATCACGGATGGCGTCATCTCAGACATGGCGCAGACCAAGGAGGCCATCGTCAACGTGAGTCCTGGGGGTCAATGGGTGCCCCTGGATGGGGTGCAGGGACCAGCTAGGGTTGGGGTTCTCTGAGCTATCCAGGGTGCAACAGGCAGCTGGGTGCAGCTGGGGAGACCTGAGATGTTGGGGTGCAAGAACCAGCTGGGTTTGGGGTGCCCCGATGGGGTGCAGTGAAGTGTGTGGGTGCAGTAACTGACTGTGGAGCCCTCAGATATTGGGGTGCAAGAGCCAGCTGGGTTTGGGGTGCCCCTGTTAGGATACAACGAGCTGTGCAGGAGCCACAACCAACCCAGGGTGTTCAAAGGTGGGTGCAAGGAGCAGCCAGTGCATGGGGTTCCTGGGTGCAATAATCTTGCCAGGGACCCAGGGTCCCCCCAAAGTGGAGTGCAGTGCCCAACCAGATGGGGTGGCTGGAGGTGTTGGGGTGCCAGAGTAAGCTGGGGGTGCTGGGTGTGATGGACAGCCAAGGACACGATGTCCCCTCTGAGGAGGGGGGCAGCTCCTTCCCCTCCCGCACCAGGGCCTGGAAAGGACAAAGCTATTTCGGCGCCAGAGCTCTTGGACGGTGCCAGTGGCACCTTTGCCCTCCCAAGTGCCGTGCCCGAGCCTCCCCTCGAGTGCCCCCACTCTGCCCAGCACCCAGACCAGCTGGGAGCTTTATTCCTCCTCCTCCTCCTCCTCCTTCTCCTCCTCCTCCAGCTCCCTTGCAGCAGCTCAGCCCCATCTCAGCTCCCTGGTAGAGTCACAGACTCATGGAATGATTTGGGTTGGAAGGGACCTCAAAGCCCAACCAGTTCCATCCCCTGCCATGGGCAGGGACACCTCCCACTGGATCAGGGGGCTCAAAGCCCCATCCAACCTGGCCTTGAACACCTCCAGGGATGGGGCAGCCACCACTGCTCTGGGCAACCTGGGCCAGGGCCTCCCCATCCTCATAGTCAAGAATTTCTTCCTAATGTCCAATCTGAATCTCCCCCTTCCAATTTAAAATTGTTTCCACCTCGTCCTGTCACTCCAGGCCCTTGGAAAAAAACCCTTCCCAGCGTTCCTGGAGCCCCTTTCAGTCCTGGGAGGCTGCTCTAAGGTCTCCCCAGAGCCTTCTCTTCTCCAGGAAGGCAGCAGTGATGTTGAGGTCCGGAGGAACATCACACGCAGCTCCCTGCTGCCACCCTGTGTCTCCCCCCCCCCCTCCCCCAACCCCGGGTGAAGATCCTGCACCCCAGTTCCCAGTGGGTGCTGTGGGTGGTAAGGGACTGGGATCCCTGGTGGCTGCGGGGGGAGGGGGCTAGGACTGAGAATTGAGGACTTTTAGACATTAGGAAGAAATTCTTCACGATGAGGGAGGCCCTGGCCCAGGTTGCCCAGAGAAGCTGTGGCTGCCCCATCCCTGGAGGTGTTCAAGGCCAGGTTGGATGGGGCTTTGAGCCCCCTGATCCAGTGGGAGGTGTCCCTGCCCATGGATTGGGGTGGGCTTTGAGGTCCTTTCCAAGACAAACCATTCCCCGATTCCATGGTGGAGCTTTGTTTGGTGGCAGCAACACTGAATTTGGTGCCTTTATTTCCCCCCCCACGCCCCCCCCCGGGTGCCACAGGCTGCCAAGCTCCCCATGTCCATCATCATCGTTGGGGTCGGCCAGGCTGAATTTGACGGTAAGGTGCTGGGTGTCCCTTTCCCACCCCAGCTCTGCAGCCCCCACATCCCTGAGGGACTGGGGGGGCGGGGGGGGGTGGGTGGGGATGGGGATGAGGATGGGGAGGGGGAGGGGGGGGGCACAGCTGCCTTTTGCCACCAGGGAAATGAGTTGAATTCGTTGGGGCTCATCAGGATTCGCCGTGTGTGAGGTTCTGAGCGGAGGCGTTCGTTAGGGCTGAATGAGCCCCCCAGCGCCCCCCCGGGATGTGTTTGGGGGGGGAACACGACCACACCACACACCCCCCCCGCCAGCAGCCGGCTGCTCTGCCACCAGGCACGCAGCGAAGGCAAATTAAAGCTCCCTTGTTAATTGGCACCGATGAATCAGTCCCGCTCCCCTGCCTGCGGCTGCCAGTGTCGGGGGGGGGGAGCTGCGGGGTTTGGGGGGGGGGGGGGGGGTTCCAAGGGATCCCACCCTGGAGGATGGGGGGACTCCAGGGGCTGCTGATACCCCCCCTCCAGCCATGGTGGAGCTGGACGGTGATGACATCCGCATCTCCTCCCGCGGCAAAGTGGCCGAGCGCGACATCGTGCAGGTACCAACCCCCCCTCCCCGGAGAGGATTGGGGACCCCCCCTGGCCTGGCCTAGCATGGTTGGACCCCCTCCCCCCCCCGACACCCCAAATCAGCCCTATCGCTCACAGGGTGCAGTGACTGGGACCAGCACGGGGCAGGGGCGGTGGACTGGGACATGGGGGGCACTGGGACTTGGGGGGCACCGAGAATAGGAGGGGTTACTGGGACTTGGGGGACACCGGGACATCGGGGCACTGAGACTTGGGGTGCAGTGGGGCACTGGGACTGGGGGGGGCATTGGGGCATGGGGTGCAGTGGAACTTGAGTGGCACTGGGGCTTGGTGGGGGCACGGGGACATAGAGTGCAGTGGGATACAGGGGACTGGGGGGGGCACTGGGACGCGGGGTGCAGTGGGACTGGGGGTGCAACAGGACTGGGGGGGCTACTGGGGCTTGGTGGAGGCACTGGGACGTGGGGTGCAGTGGGATACAGGGGACTGGGGGGGCACTGGGACATGGGGTGCTGTAGGACTAGGGGGCTACTGGGACTGGGGCGGGGGTTGCACTGGTAAATTGGGGTACACTGGGCATTGGGGGATAACCAGGATGTGGGGACACAGGGAGCTGGGGACACTGGGATGTCAGGACACACTGGGATGGCGGGGGGGGGGACACTCTGGGATGGGGGTACACACGAGGATGTGGGGGGCACTCTGAGATACAGGGGGGGACACTCTGGGATATGGGGGGGGGGGGCACACTGGGACGTGGGAGGACACCGGAATGTGGGGACACTGGGATGTGGGGCCGCTGGGATGTGGAGTCACACTGGGATGTGGGGGTCACACTGGGATGTGGGGACACTGGGATGTGGGGACACTGGGACATTGGTGCTGAGGGGGGAATGTCCCTGCACTGGGCCCTGGGGACCCTCCAGCTGACCCCTCCTTGTCCCCCCAGTTCGTGCCGTTCCGGGACTACGTGGCCGGGGGTCCCAGCGCGGTGCTCAGCATGGCCCGCCTGGCCAAGGACGTCCTGGCCGAGATCCCCGACCAGTTCATCTCCTACATGAAGGCCCGGGGCATCAAACCCCAGCCTGCACCCCCCAGCCCCGACACCCCCGGCCCCCCGGTGCCCCCTGAGCCCTGACCCCCAACCCCCAGTGCCTGCGTTTCCCCCATTCCGGCCCTTGGGGATCTCTCCAACCCCCCCCACCCCCTGCCCCCCACTTTTTCTTTGTGAAGGGATAAAATGCAGCAGGACCCTGCCAGGGACCTGGGGGGGGGCACCCCCCAACCCCATAAATCACCCCCAACTCCACAAATCATCTGATCGCCCTAAATTACCTCCAACCCCATAAATCCCCCCCACCCCAATAAGTCCCCCCAATCCCATAAATAACCTCACCCCTACAAATTACCCCCAACTCCATAAATCACCCCCAACCCCATAAATCATCCCCAGCCCCTGATCCCCATAAAGCACCCTGAACCCCATAAATCAGCACCCTAACCCCATAAATCAGCACCCTAACCCCATAAATCACCCCTAACTCCATAAATCACCCCCCACCCCATAAATCACCCCTCCAGCCTCCATAAATCACCCAGACCCCCATAAATCACCCTGACCCCCATAATCACCCCCCCATTAATCACCCATGATCCCCATAAACCACCCTCACCCCCATAAATGCCCCCCCCCCCCATAAATCACCTTTTCTGGGGTCCCTTGGCCGGTGGGGAGGGGGTGTTGTGTGAGTGGAGGTGCCTTTGCTTGTGCTGGCCGAGCATCCTTGGCCTCTCCAAATCCAACTGGGACCAGTCTGGCTCATTCCCATCCCAGCACACCCTGGACTGGCGCCGAGGGCTGGATCCTGCTCCCACACTCCCCAAAAAAAAGGAGCAGGGGAGGTCCCCAGCGCCCCCCCCCCCCCCCAAGCACAGAGATGGGGTGGGCAGGACCCCCCTTTCCCCCTCCAACACCAGTTGTGGGGTCCCCTTGGTGGCACTGGTGATATTGGGAGCACCCCCAGCCCCCAGGGTGATATATGTCCTCCCACCCACCCTTGGGGAGGGTGTCCCAGGTCCTTGTTCTCCACTTCACTTTTCTACGTGCATGGCCCCCCCGTGTCCCCCCCATCCCCCCGGTGTCGCCTGTGCCTCTTGTTGTGGGTTTGATTCAAGTTGCCTTAAACTGGAATAAATTATAGTCTTTTTAATTACCATCACCCCAGGTCCCCTCCAGCCTCCCACCCCCCCACAATGGGTGACTTAACAACCCCCCCCACTCCTCCCCCCACCCCCCCACTCCCCCCCCAACACAGATCAGGGCACACAGGGTCCGTTTTGGTTTTATTTCTAAGAACCCAAATATTGCAAATATACAGAAAAATACCAGTACAAAGTTATTACACATCCAGGTTTATTTACAGGACTCTGTGCCCCCCCCCCCCCCCCTCCAAAGCCTGGGGGGGGGGGCGGGGGGAGCCGGGGAGGGGTTTGGGGGGGGCGCACAGGGCTATGGCTTTTAGTTGGGGGGGTTACACTGCGTCCCTGTCCCTGTCCCCACGTGAGCCCCGTGGGGATGCTGAAGCACATGCAAGAGGTGCTGGGGCTGTGCCCCCTCATCCCTCATCCTGCTGGAGCTTGGGGGGGGTGTGCAGGGGGGCCATGCCCGGGGTGGGGTGGGATGTGGGGGGGCAGCAGGCTTTGCAGAGCCCCTGGGGTGAGAGTAGAGGCCACGGTGTGGGGAGGGGGGGGGGAGATGCAGCACTGCACCCCCATCCTGCTGCACCCCCACAACCCAGCCCAGGGTGGGGGTCACATAAGGCCCCCGCACTTCAGCTCAGAGCTGGGGGCTGCCATGGGGTGCAGCCCCCCCCCCCCCCCAAAATAAAGGGGTGTTCCAGTGTAAGGAGACCATAACAGTGCTGGGATTGACCCAAACCTGGCAGGGAGCAAGCACTGGGGCTGGGGGGGGGCACCAGCCCACAGCTCTCAGCCCCCTCCATCCTGCCTTTGCCCTGCCCACACTGCTGCCAGCTTTGGGGGGCAGAGAGATTCAGGGCTGCCCCCCCCCGGCCCCCCCAGCCCCTTATTAAAAAGCTTCAAGCTTTAAGTCGTTATTGCTGCATTCCCTTGGCCAAGGCCAGCCCGGGGTGGGGGGGGTGGGCAGAGCCAGGCTGGTATCCCAGGGCCATGGGGACCCCCACCCCTGCCAAGCTGGGGTGTCCGGGGAGGGGATGAGGAGGGGGTCTGGCTGAAGAAGGAAAGCGGAGCCAGGGGCTGCAGGGAGTCTGGTTGCTGCCCCCCTGTTCCCCCCCCGCCCTCAGCAGCTGTGACCCCTCAGGGCTGCCCCCCCCCCAGTCTCACCGGGGATGATATGGGGAGAGGGGTGGGCAGGGGGTGCTCCTTTAAATAAAACAGCCCAGATAAGGGAAAACTTAAAACAAATAAAAGCCCATAAAAGCCCCCACCTCCCCACGCTGGAAGGAAATATTAAAGTCGTTAAACCCCTGCGTGTGTCGCCCCCCCCCCCAGCAGCAAAGCGGCCCCCGGTGGCTGCACACGGGGGTGCAGGTTGTGCCCAGCATCGGCGCTGCTACTCCAGGAGGTCCTGGGGAGAGATGGGAGCATCACCCAGTGGCCTCTGTTCTGTCCCCGCATCAGAACCACCGGGGATTGGGGGAATCCCCGTGGGGGGGGAAGCCAGGACTCCCCCTCCCCATGCTCACCTCGTCGGAGTCATCGTGGTACCCGACTTTGGTGGCCGGGGTGCCCGGTTCCAGCACCTCCAGCCCCTCCACGCCATTGGCCTCCGCGTGCTGCCGGAGGACGGAGTAACGATGGACCAGGAACCTGGCAGGAGCACAGAGGAGGGGGGGGGACATCACCGTGCTGCCCCCACCTCCAGCAACAGCCCCCCTCACCCCCAAACCCTCTCATCGGAGCTGGGTGACCGGGATGCGCGGATGCACCAACTCAGCCCGGGGAGGGGGCTTTGACAAGAAGCCTGGGGACAGGCAGTGCCACCCCATGCCCTGTTAGGGGGGCTGGAGGGGGGAGGTCTTCAGCCACAGCTCCCCCCTCCTCACCTGCCCCCGCAGATGTATTTCTTGATGATGAGGACTCCAGCCACGGCGGGTGACGAGCAGCACGGCCACCACGGCCAGGATGATGGGCGTGGAGCTGGTGGACGCTGCCTGGGGGGGGGAGAGCAAGAAGCATCCTGAGCTGAGGGCCCCCCCCCCCCGAAAAAACACACCCAGCATTCAGGGGACAAAACCCACGACGTCCCCACAGCGCCCGGCGCAGATTCAGGCAGGAAAGAGGCCCCTGGGCAGTTTGAGCAGGACAGTTCCGCCCCTCCCACGTTAATTGGCTCCAGGGGTGCAGGGAGGAGGTGGCGTCACCGTGTCCGGCCACTGGCACCGCACCCAACAGCTGGCACCCAACAGCTGGCACCGTCACCTACCAGCTGGCTGGGGTTGAGGAAGTTGCTGGTGCATTTCTTCTTCATGTCCGTCTCCTCCCGCCTCGGGTTCTCCCCTCCTGAACACTTGTCCCCAGGAATTTTCCGATACCTGGAGACAAGGAGATGATGCCTGGTGACCCCACACCTCCCACAGCCTCTTCCCAGGAAAGCTGGGGGAGGAGCTCCTCATCAGGGAGTGCAGGGATAGGATGAGGGGAAAAGTTTTTGGCTGAAAGAGGAGAGATTGAGATGAGACCCGAGGAAGAAATGTTGGGATGGACTTTTCCAAGGGCCTGGAGTGATAGGATGAGGGGGAATGGCTTTAAATTGGAAGGAGGAAGATTTAGATGAGATCTTAGGAAGAAATTCTTCCTGATGAGGGTGGGGAGGCCCTGGCCCAGGTTGCCCAGAGCAGTGGTGGCTGCCCCATCCCTGGAGGTGTTCAAGGCCAGGCTGGATGGGGCTTTGAGCCCCCTGATCCAGTGGGAGGTGTCCCTGCCTGTGGCAGGGGGATGGAACTTTGGCTTTGAGGTCCCTCCCAACTCAAACCATTCCATGATTTACAATCAGTCCTGATCCAAGGTGACAGGGCAGGATCTGTCCCTGCTGGGCGCAGGGTGAAGGAAATCCCTGAGGATTTGGGGTTTCCACTCTGTTCTTCCCCAGCTCTGGCTCCACTGGCCAAGCTTTACCCGCTGGTCTTGAGCAGCTCCTGTCTGCCATAGAGACAGAATTCCAGGTCGTGTCCCTTCAGCTCCGGCTGCTCCACGCAGACAGACTGGTTCTCCAGGCGGTAGTAGCCAAAATCACTGCGGGAAGAATGGGAAAAGCAGATGAGACCTGGCTGAGGCTCAAGGAATGGGACACCTGGCCCGGAATGGGAGGGAGAAGGTGGGATGGGGGACGGAGGCTACCAGAGGAAATCCTCCAGCGTGCAGGGACACACGGACGGCTGCTTGGTCACCACGTAATCCCGGCCGTTCTGGCACACCGAGGACTTGCGGAGACGCCGGTATTGCTCCTTGTATCCCAGTATACAGCCATCACTGGGGTCACTGGGATCGCTGGAGTGTGCCAGCCAGATGGTGTAGTCCTTGTCCTCACCTGCGAGAGAGAGGGTTCAGCAGCCTGGGAGGGGACCCTGGGGACAGCATGGCCTGAGATGGGACCCCAGGGAGAGCACAGCCACGGTGCTCAGCAGGACACTGCTCCAGGGAAGCAGCCCAGCACAGCCACAAGGCAGGGAGCGGGAACACCGACTGCTCACCCTGTCACACTGTCCCCACGGTGGGGACAAAGGGTCATGGTCCCTGGAAGAGACTCAGCAAATGCCACCCGCACCGAGGGCTTGGGGGGAGAGTGGCCTCCAGCCCAGCCCTGGCTGTCCTCTTGTCCCCAGTTCCAGCTGTCCCCAGTCCAGCCTCAGTTGTCCCCAGGCCTGGTTGCCTCCAGCCTTGGCTGTCCCCAGCCCTGGTTGTTCCCTGTCCTCAGCCCCAGCTGTCCCCCGTCCTGGCTGTCCCCTGTCCCCAGCCCTGGTTGTCTCCAGCCCCAGCTTTTCCCTGTCTTCAGTCCTGGTTGTCCCCTGTCCCCAGCGCCGGTTGTCCCCAGGCCCCAGCCCTGGCTGTCCCCAGCTGCCCCCTGTACCCAGCCCCAGTTGTCCCCAGCTGCCCCCTGTGCCCAGCCCCACAGCTCTCACAGGTCCTGCTGAGCAGCTCGCTGAAGTCGATGGTGTAGGAGACCCACTTGCGGGAGAGGAAGCTGCCGCGGAAGCCCCAGATGCTGACGTTCATGGAGCGCGCGCCCGGCTCCGACGCCAGCCCCGTGAAGAAGATGGGCTCCTTGGAGAACGTGTACCTGTACCAGCACTGCCCCTCGTCCGTTGAGAACCTGCCACGTGGGGGAGCCAATCAGCACCGGGGTGGGGCGGGAGGGCCCTTTTTTTGCTTGGGGACCCCTTCCCCAAGCCCCCCCCAGCCCCGTGCGTACTCGATGACGTTGACGGGTTGGATGCTGTGCTCGATGGCGACGATGAGACCACCTGAGTCCAGGATGGCGTAATGGTGCGGCCCCTCCAGCATCCGTGCCCAGGTGTAGCCCCCGTCGTCAGAGATGTAGACATCAGGGCTCATCACCGAGATGGCCCCCCCGACGCTCCCTGGGAGGAGGGACAGAGTCAGGGGAGCCTGGGGGGACACACAAAGCCAGGCACAATGGGTGACCCCAGGGCTCCAGGTCGGGGCCAGTTTGCTTTAATCTCGTCTCAGGAGGGATCTGTGCACCCTCAGACCGTTTGGAGATGGCACCGAGCTGGGTGGGAGCGTTCACAGAATTGTTCAGGTTCAGAAAAAACCCTTTAAGATCATCAAGTTCAGCCATAAAAACATCGATCTTCCTGGAGGCTCTGCAGAGGGACCTGGGCAGGCTGGACCCACGGCCAAGGCCACCAAGGTGGGGTTCAACAAGGTCAAGTACCGGGTCCTGCACCTGGGACACAACAACCTTGAGCAGCTCCAGGCTGGGGGAAGAGTGCCTGGAGAGCTGTCTGGGGGAGAAGGCCCTGGGGGTGTTGGTTGGCAGGGGCTGAACATGAGCCAGCAGTGGCCCAGGTGGGCAAGAGAGCCAATGGCATCTTGGCTTGGATCAGAGACAGCGTGGACAGCAGGAGCAGGGAAGGGATTGAGCCCCTGGACTGGGCACTGGTGAGGCTGCACCTTGATATTGGGTTCAGTTTTGGGACCCTCACTACAAGAAGGACATTGAGGGGCTGGAGAGCGTCCAGAGAAGGGAAACAAGGAAGGGGCTGGAGAACAGGGGTTATGAGGAGAGGCTGAGGGACCTGGGGTTGTTTAGTCTGAAGAAGGCTGAGGGGAGACCTCACCGCTCTCCGCAGCTCCAGGAAGGAGGCTGGAGCCAAGTGGGTGTTGGTCTCTTCTCCCAGGTGACAAGGGATAGGACAAGAGGAAATGGCCTCAAGTTGTGCCACAGGAGATTTTGATTGGATACTGGGAAAAATTACTTCACTGAAAGGGTTTTCGGGCCCTGGCAGAGGCTGCCCAGGGCAGGTGGTGGAGTCCCCACCCCTGGATGTGAGGAGGTGGTGCTCAGGGTTCAGCGGTGGAGTTGGCAGTGTGAGGTTTACGGTTGGACTCGATGATCTGAAAGGTCTTTTCCAACCCAAACGATTCTGAGATTCCATGACCCACAGGCTCTGTCCCCACCACCCACCCTGGGCGGGGCTCAGTACCGTGGGCGATGACGATGCCGACGGCGTTGGGCTCGGAGAGCGGAGCCATGGGGACGTTCAGCTTCTGGGAGATGCTGTAGGAGGCGTGGATGTGGAGGCTGCACTGCAGGAGCAAGAGGAGAGCCCGTTCAGGAGCCCGCAGGAATGGCCCATTCGCCCAGTAACTCCCAGTGGGTGCTGGGAAGCACCTCCACGACCCACCGGCCTGCTCATGGTCTGTGACCCACAGCCCCACGGTGCCACCCACAGCCCCACCACAACGAGACCCACAGCCCCATGGTGCCACCTCAGTGCCACCTGCAGCCCCATGGTGCCACCCACAGCCCCACAACAGTGAGACCCACAGCCCATGGTGCCACCACCCACAGCCCCACGGTGCCACCCACAACCCCACCACAGTGCGACCCACAGCCCCACCACACTGAGACCCTCAGCCCAACAGTGCCACCCTCAGCCCCACCACACTGAGACCCTCAGCCCAACAGTGCCACCCTCAGCCCCATCACAGTGAGACCCTCAGCCCCATCACAGTGAGACCCTCAGCCCAACAGTGCCACCCTCAGCCCCACAGTGAGACCCTCAGCCCCACAGTGCCACCCACAGCTCTACCACAGTGAGACCCACAGCTCGCAGTGCCACCCACAACCCCACGGTGAGACCCACAGCCCACGGTGCCACCCACAGCCCTCCACACAGCTGGTCCCACGCCCTCAGCATCTCTGGCAGGGGCTGCAGGATGGAGTCTCTCACCCCCAGTCAATCCCCTTGACAGAACCAAGACGGGGGACACCCAGAGGAACAGCACCAGGACCTCCAGAGATGGACCCACCTCTTCCTTGCTCTTGGCCGTGGAGTCACAGGTGGTGTTTTTGGGTTTCCTCAGCGGCACCCACTCCCCACCCCGGTCAAAAGTGATCACAGACTGGATGGAGTTGTCTGGTGGGAGGAGGAGGAGGAAGAGTCAATGGGGTCAGGAGGACGCCCAGCACATCCTCATCCTCTGCACAGGTTTCCTGCTCCGCTCCACCACCCCCCCCCCAGGGACCCAGACCCCATCCGTGGGGAATCATGACCTCAGTTTCAGGGTGGGGGGACGGAGACACGGCCGCCCACCTTCGGAGAGGACACTGGTGATGTAGATGCCCCGCAGGGAGGTGACGTTGGTGAAGTCGGTCTCCCCGCCCGTGGTGGTGTAGAGGTGCCGCTCCAAGGACTTGGAGTAGACGATGCCCCGGTCGTCGGAGGTGTAGATGGTGCCAAACCCCGTGTCTGCAAGAGGGACACGGGGACACCAGTGAGGGGAGGGGGCAGGGGTTGACCCCACCCAGCATCAGGAAAACCCCGGGGGTGTCTGGGGAAGTGGCAAAACCCCCCCAAAACGCTGCAAAACACTCCCTGTGCGCCGAGAAAACCGGAGCAAACAGCCTCTAATTAGCGATGCTTTTAATGAGGAAGTCCTTCCCCAGAGGCACAGCAGAGCAAGCGCTCCGTGGGGAGCTCCACGTGCTCAGGTGAGGAGTTGAGGAGATGTTCCCAGTCATCTCCAGCCCTGGGATGTGTCCCCCTGTCGTCCCCAGCCCCCGGGATGTGTCTCCCAGTCATCCCCAGCCCCGGGATGTGTCCCCCAGTCGTCCCCAGCCCCGGGATGTGTCTCCCAGTCGTCCCCAGCCCTGGGATGTGTCTCCCAGTCATCCCCAGCCCTGGGATGTGTCTCCCAGTCATCCCCAGCCCTGGGATGTGTCTCCCAGTCATCCCCAGCCCCGGGATGTGTCCCCCTGTTCCCACTCACCACCCGGTTCGTCCACGTGCATGAACACCAGGTCGTCATTGGCAGCCAGGATGGAGTAAAACTGCTCGTGGCCAACGGAGGGGAGCTGGGCCATGTTCCAGGTCTCACCTTGGTCAACGGAGACGTGAATGCGCCTCGTGGTACCCTGGGGAACCAAAGCATCCTCATCCTTCATCCTCCTCACAGGGAGAGCTGCAGGCAGGGATGAGGCACTGCTGCCCGGGGAGAGGGAGAAGGACCTTCTCTGTCATGACGGAGGCAAAAAGGAAGCGTCCTCCCAGTCCAAAGGAATAAATCTTGGTGCCGATGACCTTGAAGGTCTTGCCGAAGTCGGAGGTTTTCTTTAGCTCCAGTAACCCCAGATCAGCTTCTTAAGAAGAAGGGATGGTGGATTAACGAGCTCGGAGCTGCCTCCAGCTTCGTCAGCCGCCACTGGAGCCGTGAGCCCTCCCCTCAATGTCCCAATATGTCCCCCTTCAGTGTCCCAGCTCTAGGTATTCCCAGCTAATTCCAAGCTTTTTCTACTGGGAACACCATGCCTTCTGTAGGGGGGTCCTCCTGTGGAGCCCCCCCAGCAGACCCTCCCCCCAAGCAATGGAGATGCAACTTGAGATGAAGAACTTACTGCAGGAGTTGTTCAAGTAGGTGGTGAAGAAGATGGTGTCGTTTGCACCCCTGGAGAAAAGAAAAGGAGAGGTGAGGGGGCACCAAAAGCAGGTGGGACACAGTGGTCCAGGATGCCACCACTCTGAGAGGTTTGGGGGGGATTTCCCACTGCCTGTTCCCCCCCAGATTTTCTCTCCCCACCCCCAAGTAAGCAGCCACTCACCACTTGGCCAGGCAGACAGCTTTGTGGATCTCTTCCCAGTTCTCCCCAAAATCCCTGGAGACCCAGAGGCCGTTCTGCAAGAGCCCAGAGGTTGGTTATGATTGGCTGACGTCCCCCCCCTCAATAGCCTCCCCCCAACTCTGGGGCTGCACATGTCCACCCTCAACCCTGTCCATCACCATCCTGGTGCCAAACACATCCTCCAAGCATGAGGAGTCCAGGGAAACCCCATCCCCAACTCTTTCCACCCCCATTCTGGTGCCAAACACATCCTCCAAGCACAGGGAGCCCAGGACACACAGTCACGATCCGGCTGATCCATGGGGAAGCACCACCATCCCCAGCCAGGGGCTCATCCTGCCCCCTCCAGCCCTCACCTCGGTGCTGAGGGCGAGCAGGATGTCGGAGTCCTGTGGGTGGTAGGTGATCTGCACCAGCGGGTGGAAGGGCAGATCCGTCTGGACAAAATTCTTGGCGAAATCGGATGAGCGGAAGATCCTTCCACCTCGGCTGCCACCGGAGACGTCCCCTGTCAGGATGACCTGGATGGGAGGGAAGGAGGGGGCTCAGCTGTGCTGGGACCTCCAGAAGAAAGACCCCCACGGTCTCTGGGTTGGGGGGTGGGCGCAGAGGGGGGGTCCCTGGCTTGCTGACATCCAGGTGCCACCCCTCCTACCTTGCCCGAGCTGTCCGGGCCGATGGCCATGCCGAACTCCGTTCGGATGAAGGTGTTGTTGATGAGGCCCGTGATGTCCTTGAAGGTTTTCCCGTAGTCCTCGCTGCACGGGAGGAATCGCAGGTCACGTGGGCTGCTCCCAGCACGGCCCCCGGTGCCACCCTTGGAGGGGGGAGGGGGTCCCTGCAGCCAGGGGTCGGGGGGGGGGGGGGGGGGGGGGGGGGGGGGAGGGTCTCACCTACGGTACAGCTTGGACTGCCCGAAGCTCATGATCACCAGCGGCACCTGGAATGTCGTCAGGACCAGGATGACCTTGGCAGGGAGCAGGGAGAGGCGGGATTACAGTTGGGCACACGGAACTCCAAAGGCCCCACAGCCTGGGAGAAGGGTCCCCTCGCCCCACTCCCCAGCACCCTTCTTCCCCAGGCTCTCCCATCTTCAGTCATCCCCCCACCAGCCACCCCTCCCTCAGGAGGCTCCCCCAGTGTCCCCCCCAGCACCCCCTTCCCCATATTCCCACTCTCTAGGGAACCCCCCTCCCCAAGCTCGCCCCTCCCCAGCGTCCCCCTTTCCCCAGCCCCCCCCCCATCCTCAGCACCACCTCTCCAAGACCCCCCTTTCCAGAACTGCCCCCCCCCCACACCCCCAGCACCCCCTTCCCAAGGCCCACTCTCCACAGGGATCCCTCCCCAGCCCCCCTGCTCCCCCCATCCCCTCCCCTTACCCTTCACCCTTCCTTCCCAAGCCTCCCCCCTCCCCATCATCCCCTCCCCAGCATCCTCCTCCCCATCACCCCCCATCCCCATCCCCACCTGTGCTCCAGGTCCTACTGACCCCCTCCTACTTGGACACAGGAGGGGGTCACTGATGTGTCCCCCCCTGGACGGGGCAGCCCCCAAGACCCCCCTCAGCACTTACCCCGGTGCTGTCGCCCACCCAGGAGAGGGACACAGAGCCGCTGAGGTCATCAAAGACACACTGCGAGGGGACAGACAGACAGCACGGTGACACCAGGGTGGGGGGGGGCACCAGACCCTCTGGTCTGGACAGGGCTGGCACCAGAACATCCCCAGACCGGGGTGGGGGGGCTGCAGCACCCCCTACAGCCACCCTCTCCAGGGGACACAAGAGTCCCCTCCCCGTCACCCATTCGGGAAGAGGAGACCACCCTGACCCTTTGCACCACTCAGCCATCCCCCCCCACCCTGG
This sequence comes from Dromococcyx pavoninus, assembly GCA_033558185.1. Taxonomy (NCBI): domain Eukaryota; kingdom Metazoa; phylum Chordata; class Aves; order Cuculiformes; family Neomorphidae; genus Dromococcyx; species Dromococcyx pavoninus. Next base: position 1,649 of record JAUMJL010001566.1, on the reverse strand, counting down.
AAAAGGCCCCCAGAGCCCACACCTCACCCGTTTGTGGGTGCCCCCCCCCCCCCCCCCGCAGCAGACCCCCTCCTCCATCCACCCCGCGGTGGCACTGGGGGATACTGAGGGACTGGGGTGGATGGAGGGGGGGGGGTCTGGGACACTCGGGGGGGTGGCAAATGGGGAGACTCATTGGGTGTCAGGGGACACTCACTGGGTGTCAGGGGGCAGCCCTGGGGACCACCCTGTACCCCGTTTTGTGGGAGGCATCTCCTTACTGGGGGGATAAAGGAGGGAAAGGGTGAAAGCTGCACAATTTGGCAGTGGAGCAGGGACGGGACCGGCCAAACCGGGCTGGCAAAGGCACCGGGTGGCAACCGGCCACGGGCGGGCAGAGCGGGCCAAGAGCCACTGGAACCTGGCACAGAGCCAGCACAGATCCCAGCAGAGATCCAGTGTGGATCCGGCACACATTCCAGCACAGAGCCAGTGCAGATCCCAACACCGATCCAGCACGGATGCCAGTACAGATCTGGCACGGATCTGGCGTGGATCCCACCATGGATCCTGACACGGATCCAGTGCAGATCCCAGCAAAGACTCAGCATGGATCCGGCAAGGATCCCCACAGAGATGTGCCATGGATTCCAACACAGACCCCACCACGGATCCAACACAGACCCCACCACGGATCCAGCACAGACCCCACCACGGATCCAGCACAGACCCCACCACGGATCCAGCACAGACCCCACCACGGATCCAGCACAGACCCCATCACGGATCCAGCACAGACACCAACACGGGTGCCCACACAGATCCCCAAAGAGATCCCATGCAGATCCCCAATATGGATCCAACACAGATCTCACACACAGATCCCCACAACGGATCCCAACACGGATTCCACCTCCGCCGCCTGGATCCCAACACGGATCTCCCCCCCTCCAGATCCCCCACGGGAGCAGCACCAGCCTCTGGGTTAATGTTCAATCCACAACAAGGTCAGGACCCCCCTGCAGCAGCTGTGTCCATCTGTCCATCTGTCCCCAAGTCTGTCATCTGTCCAGGGGGACTGGGGAGTGGCTGCTCCCCACCGGGGGGGGGTAAGAGGGGCAGGGGACCACGGTCAGGCCAGGTCTGTCTGTCTGTCTGTCTGTCTGGTGATGCTCATGTCTCGCCGCAGCAGGTGCCCGTGTCTATCTGTCTGCCAGTCCCACCCCAATGGGCACAAGCGAAGCAGGGTCTGGCACAGGGAATGTGGAGAGGGGATGTTTGTCTGTCTGTCTGTCCATCCCAAGGGACGCAGGGAAGGGGATGTCTGTCTGTCCATCTATCCCAGGGGACGCAGAGGGAAATGCCTGTCTGTCCATCCCAGGAGATGTAGAGGGAGATGTCTGTCCATCCCACGGGATGTAGTGGAGATGTCTGTCTGTCTGTCCGTCCCGCCCCTATAGGAAAACACCTGCCCACGCAAGCACCGCCAAGACTGGGGTGTGTGTCCATCTGTCCAGCCCACAGTGTGCCAATTTGGGCAGAGAAGTGTCTCTGTGTGTCTGTCTGTCCACCTGCCCTGACTGGGGGGGGCCGGGGGTACGTGTCTGTCTGTCGCTCCATCTGTCCCAGCTGGGCATGGGGGGTGCAGAGGTTCCACGGTGCCTCCGATC